>PVKP010036554.1:0-22371 GCA_004027715.1 Plecturocebus donacophilus | reverse complement strand
TTTCTTTCTTTCACAGGGTCTTGCTTTGTCACCCAGGCTGGAGTGCAGTGGTGCAATCTTGGCTCCCAGCAGCCTCGACCCCCCAGGCTCAAGCAACTCTTCCATCTCGGTCTGTGAAGTAGCTGGGACTCTAGGCACACACTGCCATGCAGGGCTAATTTTTGAATATTTGATAGAGACGAAGTTTCACCGTGTTGCCCGTTCTGATATCACACTCCTGTGCTCAAGCGATTCAGCGGCCTCAGCCTCCCAAAGTGCTGGAACTGCAAGCTTGAACCACCATGCCCAGGCCAGGTTTTCTGATGAACAGAAGCTTTTCTTTAACTCTGTAGTGGGATTGCTGGGTGATATGGTAAATGTGCGTTTAACTTCATGAGAACCTGCCCCGTTGTTTTCTCAGGTGACTGTGTCATTTTGCATTCCTATCAACAATGAAAGGGTGTTCCAATTTCAATACAGCATTTTAGTATTTCCAGGTTTTTTCTTTTAGCCATTCTATTTAGGTATGTTGTAGTATTTCATGGGGCTTTTAATTTACATTTTTCTAAAGATTAATGACATTAAACAATTTTTCATTTGCATCTATATGTCTTTAATGATGTGTCTCTTCAAATCTTCTGCTCATTTTTTAAAATCTGGTCATTTTTTGGTGTGAGTTTTGAGAGTTCATTGTATTTTCTATTTATTCAGCATACCTGGTCCTTTGTCATAGAATGTGATTTGCAAGTGTCTTCTCGCAGTTTGTGGCTCATCTTTTCATTTTCGTAACATGCCTTTCACAGAGAAATAGTTTTTGGTTTCATTGCAGTCCAATTTATATTTTTGTCTCTTAGGGATCATGCTTTTGGTATTATATGCAAGATCTCTTTTTCCTAACTCAAGGTCACAAAAATGTTCTACTATCTTTTCTTTGAGAAGTTTTGGACCTTTAGGTTCCACATTTAAGTCTATGATAAATTTTGAGTCAACTTTTGTAAAATATGTGAGATATGGGTCAAAGTTTCTTGGGGGGCGTTGTTTGTTTGTTTTGGGGTTTTTTTGCCTATGACTATCCAATTGTTCCAGCATAATTTGTTTAAAACGATATCCTTTCTCCCTTGAATTGCCTTTATATTTTTGTTGAAAACCAATTCTCTATATTTGTATGAGTATTTCACACATATGTAGACATAATCTGTTCTTTCACCAATATCACACTGACTTGATTACTATAGCTTTGTAGTAATTTTTGAAATTAGGTGGTGTGAATCCTCCAACTTTTTTCTTCTTTTGCAGAATTGCTCTGGCTATTCTAGTTTCTTTGCTTATTTATATAAATGTTTGTTTAACTTTTCTGTCTACAAAAACTCCTGCTAAGATTTTGATTGGGATGGTATTGAATTCACAGATTAAATTGGGAAAAATCAGCATTTTAATGAAATTAAGACTTCCAGTTCATGAACAGGGCATATCTATTTATTTAGGCCTTTTTTGACTTTTTAAAGTTGGTTGTGTCTAATGTAAACATAGCTACACTGAAGCTGAGTGTGATGGCACATGCCTGTAGTCCCAGCTACTAGGAAGGCTGAGGCAAGAGCATCCCTTGAGTCTAGGAGTTTGAGGCGAGCCTGGGGGATGTAGCAAAATCTCTCTTTCTACTTTCTTTTTCTTTGTTGTTGGTTTATTTGTTTGTTTGAGACACAGTCTCACTTTGTTGCCAGGCTGGAGTGCAGTGGCACGATCTGGGCTCACTGCAACCTCTGGCTCCCTGGGTTCAAGCGATTCTTCTGCCTCAGCCTCCCAAGTAGCTGGGACTATAGGCATGGGCCGCCACACCATACAAATTTTTGTATATTTTAGTAGAGACGGGTTTCACTATGTTGGCCAAGATAGTCTCCATCTCTTGACCTAGTGATTTTTTACCTGCCCCGGCTTCCCAAAAGTGCTGGGATTACAGGCATGAACCATGGCGCCCGGCTGGTTAATACTTTCATGGTGTATCTTTCCCTCTCTATGGCCCTCATTGATGTTCCACATTCTAATTCCCCAGAACTTGTTGAATATGTTATGTAGCCAAGGGGAATTAACGTTGCAGATAGCTGCTGATCACCTAACGTTAAAATAGGGAAAGTGTCCTGAATTAGCCAGGTGGGCCCAATAAAATCATCAATGTCCTTAAAAGTGAAAGAGAGAGGCAGAAGAAGTGACCAGGTGAGAATGATGCATTGTGAGAAGGACTTGGCTCAACATTGCTGGTTTTCAAGATGGAGGAAGACGGCCATGAGCCAGGGAATGTAGGCAACTTCTAGAAGATTCCAGAAGCAGGAAAAGACCAAAAATTGGTATCTTAAAAAAAAAAAAGGCAGGGTCCCACTCTGTTGCCCAGGCTAGAGTGCAGTGTCGCAATCTCAGCTCACTGCAGCTGCACCTCAGGCTCAAGCAATCCTCCCACTTCAGCTTCCTGAGTAGCTGGGACTACAGGTATATGCCACTGCACCCATCGAATTTTGCTTATTTTTTGTAAAGACAGGGATTCCCTATGTTGCCCAGGCTGGTCTTGAACTCTTGGGCTCAAGTGATCCTCCTGCCATGGCCTTTCAAAGTGTTGGGATTATAGGCGTGAGCCACCACACCTGGCCAAAAATGTTTTTGTTTCCAAAATCTACAGGAAGAATGCAACCCTGAAAATATTTTGATTTCAGTTCAGTAAAACCTTGTTTGTATCACACAAGCCGCTAAGTTTGTGGTAAAGTGTTACAGCAGAAATACAAAGCTAATACGCTGCCCTCTTACTGACTTTATTTTATGCTTAAAACCTCTCTTATTAAATAGCACATAATTTCATTTTCCTTTTTTTTTTAATAACCTGAGAATCTTTGTTAACTGGAGCATGTAATCCACTTGTATTAATGCAATTGCTAATAGATTTGGTTTAAATCTCACATCTTGTTTTGTGCTTCTTTTTTGTTTTGTTTGGGGTTTTGTTCATTTGTCTGTTTGTTGAGACAGAGTCTCACTCTGTCACCCAGGCTGGAGTGCAGCAGTGCGATCTCAGCTCACGAAAACCTCCACCTCCTGGGTTCAGCTCATTCTGATCCCTCAGCCTCCTGAGTAGCTGGAATTATAGACGCTCACCACCATGCCCAGCTAATTTTTGTATTTTTGGTAGAGATGGGGTTTTGTCATGTTGGCCAGGCTGGTCTCAAACTCCTGGCCTCATGTGATCTGCCTGCCTCAGCCTTCCAAACTGCTGGGATTACAGGTGTGAACCATCATGCCCAGCCTTGTTTTCTGCTCTCTAATTGCCCTATCTGTTTTGTTTTTACCCTTCTTACTTCTTAATTATGTTTTATTATTCTGTTTCTCCTACTCCTGTTTTATGTTTTATATCTATTTCCATTATTTTACTGGGTACCTAAAAATTAAAACATGCATAATTAACATATCAGATTCTAAACTCAGTCAATATTTTACCCTTTTCTTGGACAATTAAAAATCTTTAGAACATTGGCATTTCATTTATCCTCCTCCAACATATTTGCTGTCATTGTCATGTATTTTAATTTTATTTTAAATCTCACAAGTTATTATTATTGTTTGACCAATGTTAATTTAGATTTTATCTAGATATTTACCACTTTGGTTTTTGGTTTTGTTTTTTGTTTTTTTTTGAGATGGAGTTTCACTCTTGTCACCCAGGCTGGAGTGCAGTGGCACAATCTCAGCTCACTGCAGCCTCCATCTCCCAGGCTTAAGTGATTCTCCTGCCTCGACCTCCCAGGTAGCTGGGATTACAGGTGGCCACCACCATGCCCTGCTAATTTTTGTATTTTTAGTAAAGACAGGATTTCACCATGTTGGCCAGACTAGTCTCAAACTCCTGACCTCAGGTGATCCACCCACCTCTGCCTCCCAAAGTGCTGGGATTACAGGCTTGAGCCACCACACCCAGCTGATATTTACCACTTTTGCTTCTATATTTATTTCTTCCATTTAGTATCACATAATTTCTGTTTGAAATATACTCTTTAGAATTTGCCTCATTGAGAATTTGTTAATGGAAAATTATTTCATTTCATTTGTCTGCATGAAAAAAAAATCTCTATTTCAACTTCATTCTTGAAATATCTCTTTCTAGTATATAAAGTAGTGGTTATTTTTTTTTAATATATTGACAATACCATTCCATTGTCTTTGGGCTCCCATCATTGCCATTGAGAAGTCAGCAGTTGGTCTCATTGCTGCTCCTTTGAAGATGTCTTTTTCCTCTGATTGTTTTGTGTTGTTTTGTTTTTGACACAGGGTCTCACTCTGTCACCCAGGCCAGAGTGCAGTGGTACAATCACAGCTCACCATAACCTCAAACTCCTTGATTCAAACAATCCTCCCACTCAGCCTCCCAAGCAGCTAGGGGTACAGGTGTCCATCATGATGCCCAGCTAATTATTTCACATTTTTTTGTAG
Source organism: Plecturocebus donacophilus (assembly GCA_004027715.1). NCBI lineage: Eukaryota > Metazoa > Chordata > Mammalia > Primates > Pitheciidae > Plecturocebus > Plecturocebus donacophilus. Next base: position 17,928 of record PVKP010036554.1, on the reverse strand, counting down.
AGATGGAGTCTCACTATGTTACCCAGGCTCCTCTCAAACTCTTGTCCTCAAGCAATTCTCTTGCCTCAGCCTCCCAAAGTGCTGCGATTACAAACATGAGTCACCATGCACAGCCTTTTCTGGTTGTTTCTAAGATCTCCATTGATTTGATTCTTTTAGGCTTTACTGTAATCTCAATGTGGATTTTTTTTGTATTGAACCGGTCTGTGATTCACAGCAAATCTGTGGTTTTCTGTCTCTCAGCACTTCTAAACAATTATTCACCTTTCTCTGTTCATACATTGCTGCTGACCCATTCCCCCCTACTTACAGAACATCAATAAAATATATGTTAAACATTTTCTCTCTGCCTCTTAAACATTTTTCTGTGTATTTGATCTTTTTTTCTCTGTGCTACTTTCTGGAAAATTTTTTGAACCTATTTTCAAGGTGATTAATTCTCTTTTCAGCTATGTCTAACCTGATTGTGAATCCATCGGGTGATTTCAGGATTGTGTGTTTTATTTCTAGAAGCTATATTTGTTTTCTCTATTAAATTTGCTTTTTGTTGTTGTTTACTTCTATTTCCCAATAGATTAACCCAAACTTATGTTTTGCTCATTTTGCTATAGTAAGAGCAACAGTTGTTTAATTGTGTTTAACTATTTCAATTCTTACTGAAATTTTAATATTTCATTGATATCTTTGTAGGCCTTGTCCTGTTGTTTTTCTGGTTCCCAGCTATTGTTTCATTCTCCTTTTGCATTTATTATTTTTGCATACTGCTACTATACTAAAAATAATTATTGCTAGCCATGGTGACTCACGCCTGTATTCCCAGCACTTTGGGAGGCTGAAGTGGTGGATCACTTGAGCTCAGGAATTCGAGACCAGCCAGACCAACATGGGAAAACTCCATCTCTACTAAAAATACAAAAAAGTAGCCAAGCATGGTGTTAGGCCCCTGTAATCCCAGCTACTCAGGAGGCTGAGGCAGGAAAATCACTTGAACCCAGGATGCAGAGGTTGCAGCAAGCTGAGATTGCACTACTGCACTCCAGCGTGGGCAACAGAGTGAGACTGTGTCTCAAAAACAAAAGTATTTATAGGGAGCACTTTAGACATTGGATGAAGCTTCTTTTCCCCAGAGAGGATTTATACATGCTCCTGCCTATAGTAGAGGCACTAGCAGTGTCGGAACTCCTTGAGGTTGCCTGAATAAACCAGATTATAAAAACCTGAGAGCTAGTTCACCCTTACACTGAAGATACAGTCTTTTGAGTTTCTGATAATAAATATTATTCAAACTATGCTTTCCTGGGAACTTTTCTTCTTAAAGTACCATAAATCACACACTATTCCATGTGGAAAAATTCATGACTTTAAGAGAGGATAAGACAATGAAGTCTGGGTTCTTTCTTTTCAATGGCATTCCCTATGATATCAAGAAGCTTGCAATCTCTTTAAGCCAAAACAATATGCTATTCCAGTTTCCTTGAGAAATAGTTTATAAAACAAAAATAGTGTATAATTCAGGAGATATTTATTAAGTGTCTGCTACAGCCCAGGTGCTATGGTGCTAGGAATACCATGGTGAGAAACACAGAAACCAGCCCTCCCATGACTACTTAACCTCTTTCCTGCATATAATTGGTAGCTAAAGGATTATTTTATTATTTTGATTTATAACTGTAAGGGTAAAATAAATCATCACGTTTTCATTATTTTCCATTTGCTACTATTCCTCTGAGAGCACAAAGCTTATTTGGGGAGAAAACATAAAAAAAACCCTGCATAATTCAATTCTCTGCTCATGTATATGGAAGGCCTCCTACAGGGAGGATACAGGAAGTAATGATCATGGGGCCTTGAGGTACAATATGCCCAGTATTCTACATGTATTTTCTACCTGAAATCTATGAGGTAAGTATTATTATCCCCATTTTACAACAAAAGAAACAGGTATGGGAACATTCACCTTCCTGAAGTCATACAGCATGTTAGGCAGTTTCCGAATAGCTCCCAAAGACCCTTGCCTCCTGGTATCCCTACCACACCCTTCCTTGTATTATCCCCTCTCCTTTAGTGGCTGAAATTAGGTAGTCATTTCTAATCAATATAATACAGCACAAGTGATGAGCGATCACTTCTGAGATTAGCTCCCAAGAGTGTGTAACTTCCATCTCCTGCTCTCTTTCTCCTAGCTCTTCTTACTTACTTGTTCTGATGAAGCACACTGCCTTGCTATGAACTGTCCTATGGAGAAGCCCATGTACAAGAAGCAGAAATCAGCCAGGCATGGTGGCTGATGCCTGTAATCCCTGCACTTTTGGAGGCTGAGGTAAGCAGATTACTTGAGTTCAGGAGTTTGAGACCAGCCTGGGTAACATGGTGAAACCTCATCTCTACAAAACTACAAAAATCAGCAAGGTGTGGTGACGTGCACCTGTAGTCCCAGCTACTCAGAAGACTGAGGCAGGAAGATTGCTTGAGCCCAGGAGGTGGAGGTTGCAGTGAGCTGAGATTGTGCCACTATACTCCAGCCTGGGTGACAGTGAGACCTTGTCTCAAAAAAAAAATAAAGAAAAGAAACTAAAACCTTCAATTGAACAGTCCATGAAGAAATGAGGCCTGCCAGTAGCTGCAAGTAAGCATGAAAATGGATTCTACTCCCAGTCGAGCCTGTAGATGAGACCACAGTCCCGACCAACACCTTCACTGCAGCCACATAAAAGGCTGTGAGACAGGGAACCCAGCTAAGCCACAGCCAGATTCCTGACCCACAGACGAGGTAAGATAATAAATGTTGTTTCAAGCCACTAAGCATTATGGCAATGTGTTACACAACAACCGATAACTAATACATCCCTAATAGGGCCAGTCTGATATCTGACCGGCCTGAGAACGCACTGTCTTCCTGGGCAAGGCTATGCTGTAACAAATAACCAAATCTTCAGGGGTGATGCCTTTGAATAGAAATTTCAATAAGAGTCCAGGCAACATAAATCATACAAAAGCTAAATTTGTCTTTAAAGTTCACTTAATCAGACTCTCTCACTTTACATTTGAGAAAAATGAGGGCCAGGAGGGGTGGTTTACATCTGCAATCCCAGCACTTTGGGAGGCTGAGGGATTGCTTGATCCTAGGAGGTCGAGACAAGCCTGGGCAACACACGACATCATCTCTACTAAAAAGAAAAAAAAAATCAGCCAGGGGTGGTGCTATGGACCTGTAAACCCAGCTACTGGAGAGGATAAGGCAAGGCAATGGCTTGAGGCCAGGAATTCAAAGCTGCAGTGAGGTGGGCTCATGTCACTACCTTCCAGCCTGGTCAACAGAGAGAGAACCTGTCTTTAAAAAAAAAGGAATAAGAAAAAAGAAAACTGAGGAACAGACAGACTCTCTTAGTGCCCTATGGTCATTTGACCAGGGCCAGTACTAGAATGTTGTTTGTTTCCCCATCTAAAACGCTTTACGCTTCTTCATGCTGGCTTTCCTTGCTACTTAAGGTAGGAAGAATACCCTCTCTAATGTGTTTTGCATAAATGGTGTGTGTGTGTGTGTGTGCACGCGTGTGCATGTGCATGTGTGTGTGTGTGTGTGTGTGTGTGTGTGTGAGCAATGAATACTTGCTGCAGGGTTAGAAGACCAAGGACAGTTTGCCCTTGCTGGTCACAATGAAGAGAAATTGCTCAATGTTCCCTCATTCCTTTGGTTTTCCACCTCCTGCCCCAGGAGCAAGAAACAAACGCTAAATAGAATTAGTAAGAGCTCTGGATGATGGGTTACATGGGTGCTTCATGAAGAGAAAGCAGAGGTGCAAGGAGACAGGCTGGACAGATGCAAAAGGGAGAAAGCTAGTTAGGATAGTTAGGATAGCTACATTCAGTAATGTATCAGCCAAAGACTTGCAGATGATTTTGGCTCCTTGTCTTAGTCCATTTGATGTTGCTATAAAGGAATACCTAAGACTGGGTGATTTATAAAGAAGAGATGTTTTATTTGGTTCATGGTTCTGCAGGCTATGCAAGGAGCATGGTGCTGGCATCTGCTTCAGGTGAGGAACCCTGGCTGCCTCCACTCAGGGCAGAGGTGAAGGAGAGCTGGTGTGTGCAGAGACCATACGGAGAGAAAGGAAGCAAGCTGGGGTGGAGGGCCCAGGCTCCTTCTGACAACCAGCTCCCCAGAACTAGCAGAGTACGAGCTCACCTTCACATCCCTGCCCCAGCTCCCCTGCCCAGGGCATTAATTATTCATAAGGGATCTCTCCATGACCAAACATCGACCACTAGGCCCACCTCCAATGGTGGGGGCCAGATTTCAACACAAGATCTGGAGGTCACATACCCAAACTACAGCACTCCCAAAATGTGGAAGGTACAGGAGAAATTTTCAGGATCTTGAGGGACCCACAAAAGCAGAAAATAGAGCACTCTTCCTAGAAGGCATTTTTCTTTCTTTTTTGTTTTTTTAATTATACTTTAAGTTCTGGGGTACACGTGGAGAACATGCAGGTTTGCTACATAGGTGTACACATGCCATAGTGGTTTGCTGCATCCATCACCCCGTTATCCTAATGCTATCCCTCTCCTAGCCTTCCACATCGCAACAGGACCCAGTATGTGATGTTCCCCTCCCTGTGTCCATGTGTTCTCATTGTTCAATTCCCATTTATGAGTGAGAACGTGAGGTGTTTGGTTTTCTGCTCTGTGTTAATTTTCTGAGAATGATGGTTTCCACTTTCATCCACGTCCCTGCAAAGGACATGAACTCAACCTTTTTCTGGCTGTATAATATTCCATAGTGTATATGTGCCACATTTTCTTTATCCAATCTATCATTGATGGACATTTGAGTTGGTTCCACGTCTTTGCTATTGTGAACAATGCCACAATAAACATACATGTGCATGTGTCTTTAGAGTAGAATGATTTATAATCCTTTGGGTATATACCCAGTAACGGGATTGATAGGGCAAATGGTATTTCTACTTCTAGATCCTTGAGGAATTGCCACACTGTCTTCCACAATGGTGGAACTAATGTACATTACCACCAAGAGCGTAAACGCCTTCCTATTTCTCCACATCCTCTCTAGCATCTGTTGTTTCCTGACTTTTTAAAGATTGGCAATCTAACTGGCATGAGATGGTATCTCACTGTGGTTTTGATTTGCATTTTTCTAATGATCAGTGATGATGAGCTTTTTTTTTTCATATGTTTGTTGGCCGCATAAATGTCTTCTTTTGAAAAATGTCTATTCATATCCCTTGCCCATTTTTTGGTGGAGTTGTTTGTTGTTTTTTCTTTCTTGTAAATTTGTTTAAGTTCTTTATAGATTCTGAATATTAGCCCTTTGTCAGATGAATAGGTTGAAAAATTTTCTCCCATTCTGTAGGTTGCCTGTCCACTCTAATGATAGTTTCTTTTGCTGTACAGAAGCTCTTTAGTTTGATTAGATCCCATTTGTCAATTTTGGCTTTAGTTGCAATTGTTTTTGGTGTTTTAGTCATGAAGTCTTTGCCCATGCTCATGTCCTGAATGGTATTGCCTAGGTTTTCTTCTAGGGTTTTTATGGTTTTAGGTCTTACATTTAAGTCATTAATCCATTTTGAGTTAATTTTTGTATAAGGTGTGAGGAAGGGGTACGGTTTCAGTTTTCTGCATATGGCTAGCCAGTTTCCCAAATACCATTTATTAAATAGGAAATCCTGTCCCCATTGCTTGTTTTTCTCAGCTTTGTCAAAGATCAGATGGTTGTAGATGTGTGGTGTTATTTCTGAGGCCTCTGTTCTGTTCCATTGAGCTATATATCTGTTTTGGTACCAGTACCATGCTGTTTTGGTTACTGTACCATTGTAGTATAGTTTGAAGTCAAGTAGTGTGATATCTCCAGCTTTGTTCTTTTTACTTAGGATTGTCTTGGCTATGTGGGCTCTCTTTTGGTTCCATGTGAAATTTAAAGTAGATTTTTCTAATTCTGTGAAGAAATCAGTGGTAGCTTGATGGAGATAGCATTGAATCTATAAATTACTTTGGGCAGTATGGTCATTCTCACAATATTGATTCTTCCTATCCATGAACATAGAATCGTTTTCCATTTGTTTCTGTCCTCTCTTATTTCCTTCAGCAGTGGTTTGTAGGTCTCCTTGAAGAGGTCCTTCACATCCCTTGTAAGTTGTATTCCTAGGTATTTTATTCTCTTTGTAGCAATTGTGAATGGGAGTTCACTGATGATTTGGCTCTCTGTTTGCCTGTTATTGGTGTATAGAAATGCTTGTGATTTTTGCACATTGCTTTTGTATCCTGAAATTTTGCTGAAGTGGCTTATCAGCTTAAGGAGATTTTGGGCAGAGACAATGGAGTTTTCTAAATATACAATCATGTCATCTGCAGAGACAATTTGACTTCCTCTCTTCCTATTTGAATACCCTTTATTTCTTTCTCTTTCCTGATTTCCCTGTCCAGAACTTCCAATACTATGTTGACTAGGAGTGGTGAGAGAATGTATCCTTGTCTTGTGCCAGTTTTCAAAGGAAATGCTTCCAGCTTTTCCCCATTCAGTATAATATTGGCTGTGGGTTTGTCATAGATAGTTCTTATTATTTGAGATACATTCCATCAGTACCTAGTTTATTGAGAGTTTTTAGCATGAAGAGGTGCTGAGTTTTATCAAGGGCCTTTTCTACATTTATTGAGATAATCATGTGGTTTTTGTCATTGGTTCTGTTTATGTGATGGATTACGTTTATTGATTTGTGTATGTTGAACCAGCCTTGTATCCCAGGGATGAAGCCACCTTTATCATGGCGGATGAGCTTTTTGATGTGCTGGTGGATTCAGTTTGCCAGTATTTTATTGAGGATTTTCACATCAATGTTCATCAGGGATATTGGCCTGAAATTTTCTTTTTTTGTTGTGTCTCTGCCAGGTTTTGGTATCAGGATATTGCTGGCATCATAAAATGAGTTAGGAAGGATTCCCTCTTTTTCTATTGTTTGAAATCGTTTCAGAAGAAATGGTACCAGCTCCTCTTTGTATGAATTCTACCTCTGGCTGTGAATCCGTCTTGTCCTGGACTGTTTTTGGTTCGTAGTCTATAGACCAATAACAAGTTCTAAATTTCAGAACTTGTTATTGGTCTATTCAGGGATTTGATTTCTTCCTGGTTTAGAGTTGGTAGAGTGTATGTGTCCAGGAATTTTTCCATTTCTTCTAATTTTCTAGTTTATTCGTGTAGAGGTGTTTATAGTATTCTCTTATGGTAGTTTCTATTTCTGTGGGATTGGTGGTGAAATTCCCTTTATCATTTTATATTGTGTTTATTTGATTCTTCTCTCTTTTCTTCTTTATTAGTCTGGCTAGCAGTCTATCTATTTTGTTGATCTTTTCAAAAAACCAGCTCCTGGATTCATTGATTTTTTTGAAGGGTTTTTCCATGTCTCTATTTCCTTCAGTTCTGCTCTGATCTTAGTTTTCTCTTGCCTTCTGATAGCTTTGGAATTTGTTTGCTGTTGCTTCTCTAGTCTCTTGTGGGCATTTAGTGCTATAAATTTCCCTCTAAACACTGTTGTAGCTGTGTCCTAGAGATTCTGGTATATTGGGTCTTTGTTCTCATTGGTTTCAAAGAACTTATTTATTTCTGCCTTAATTTTGTTATTTACCCAGTAGTCATTCAGGAGCAGGTTGTTCAGTTTGAACGTAGCTGTGCAGTTTTGAGCAAGTTTCTTAATCCTGAGTTCTAATTTGATTGCACTGTGGTCCAAAAGACTGTTTGTTATGATTTCCATTCTTTTGCATTTGCTGAGGAGTGTTTTACTCCTAATTATGTGGTCAATTTTAGAATAAGTGCAATATGGTGCCAAGAAGAATGTATACTCTGTTGATTTGGGGTAGAGAGCTCTGTGGGTGTCTATTAGGTTCGCTTGGTCCAGAGCTGAGTTTGAGTCTTGAATATCCCTGTTAATTTTCTGTCTCATGGATCTGTCTAATATTGACAGTGGGATGTTGAAGTCTCCCATTATTATTGTGTGGGAGTCTAAATCTCTTTGCAGGTTGTTAAGAACTTGCTTTATGTATCTGGATGCTCCTGTATTGGGTGCATATATACTTAGAATAGTTAGCTCTTCTTGTTGCATTGATCCCTTTACCATTATGTGATGCCCTTCTTTATCTCTTTTCATCTTTGTTGATTTAAAGCCTGTTTTATCAAAAACTAGGATTTCAACCCCTGCTTTTTTTCACTTTCCATTTGCTTATTAAAATTTCTTCATCCCTTTATTTTGAGCTTGTGTGTGTCTTTGCACATGAGATGGGTCACCTGAATACAGCACACCAATGGGTCTTCTCTTTTTATCCAGTCTGCTAGTCTGTGTCTTTTAATTGGAGCATTTAGCCTGTTTACATTTAAGGTTAATGTTGTTATGTGTGAATTAGATCCTGCCATTATGATTCTAGCTGATTATTTTGCCCATTAGTTGATGCAGTTTCTTCAGAGCGTTGATGGTCTTTAGAATTTGGTATGTTTTTGCAGTGGCTGGTACAAGTTGTTCCTTTCCATGTTTAGTGCTTCCTTCAGAAGCTCTTGTAAGGCAGGCCTGGTGGTGACAAAATCTCTCAGCATTTGCTTGTCTATAAAGGATTTTATTTCTCCTTTGCTTATAAAGTTTAGTTTGGCTGGATATGAAATTCTGGGTTGAAAATTCTTTCCTTTAAAAATATTGAATATTGGCCCCCACTCTCTTCTGGCTTAAGGCTTTCTACAGAGAGATCCACTGTTAGTCTGATGGGCTTCCCTTTGTGGGTAACCCGACTTTCTCTCTGGCTGCCCTTAGCATTTTTTGCTTCATTTCAACCTTGGTGAATCTGACGATTATGTGTCTTGGGGTTGCTATTCTCGAGGAGTATCTTTGTGGTGTTCTCTGTATTTCCTGAATTTGAATGTTGGCCTGCCTTGCTAGGTTGGGGAAGTCCTCCTGGGTAATATCCTGAAGTGTGTTTTCCAACTTGTTTCCATTCTCCCAGTAACTTTCAAGTACACCAGTCAAACACACGTTTGGTCTTTTCACATAGTCCTTTGTTCATTCCTTTTCATTCTTTTTTCTCTAATCTTGTCCTCACACTTTATTTCATTAAGTTGATCTTCAATCTCTGATATCCTTTTTTCTGATTGATTGATTCAGCTATTGATACTTGTGTATGCTTCACAAAATTCTCGTGCTGTGTTTTTCAGCTCCATCCGGTCATTTTTGTTCTTCTCTAACCTGATTATTCTAGTTAGCAATTCCTCTAAACTTTTTCAAGTTCTTAGCTTCCTTGCATTGGGTTAGAACATGCTCCTTTAGCTTGGAGGAGTTTGTTATTACCCACCTTCTGAAGCCTGCTTCTGTCAATTTGTCAAACTCATTCGCCATCCTTTTTTGTTCCCTTGCTGGTGAGGAGTTGTGATCCTTTGGAGGAGAAGAGGTGTTCTGGTTTTTGGAATTTTCAGCCTTTTTGCATTGGTTTCTCTCCATCTTTGCGGATTTATCTGCCTTTGGTCTTTGATGCTGGTGACCTTTGGATGGGGTTTCTGAGTGGACATCCTTTTTGTTGATGTTAATGCTATTCCTTTCTGTTAGTTTTCCTTCTGACAGTCAGGCCCCTCTGCTGCAGGTCTGCTGGAGTTTGCTGGAGGTCCAGTCCAGACCCTGCTTGCCTGGGAATCATGAGCAGAGGCTGTAGAACAGCAAAGATTGCTGCCTGTTCCTTCCTCTGGAAGCTTCATCCCAGAGGGGCACCCACCAGATGCCACCCGGAGCTCTCCTGTATGAGGTGTCTGTCGGCCCCTGCTGGGAGATGTCTCCCAGTCAGGAGACATGGGGTCAGTGACCCACTTGAGGAGGCAATTTGTCCCTTAGCAGAGCTGGAGTGCTGTGCTGGGACATCTACTGCACAGAGCCGGCAGGCAGGGATGTTTAAGTCTGCCGAAGCTGCGCCCAGAGCCACCCCTTCCCCCAGGTGCTCTGTCCCAGGGAGACGGGGGTTTTATCTATAAGCCCCTGACTGGGACTGCTGCCTTTTTTTCAGAGATTCCCTGCCCAGAGAGGAGGAATCTAGAGAGGCAGTGTGGCTACAGCGGCTTTGCCATGCTGTGATGGGCTCTGCCCGGCTGGAACTTCCCAGCAGCTTTGCTTACACCGTGAGGGGAAACCACGTACTCAAGCCTCAGTGATGGCTGGCGCCCCCATCCCCCTACCAAGCTCGAGTGTCCCAGGTCAACTTCAGACGGCTGTGCTGGCAGTGAGAATTTCAAGCCAGTGGACCTTGGCTTGCTGGGCTCATGGGGGTGAGATCCGCTGAGCTAGACCACTCGGGTCCCTGGCTTCAGCCCTCTTTCCAGGGGAGTGAACAGTTCTGTCTCACTGGCGTTCCAGGTGCCACTGGCGTATAAAAAAAACTCCTGCAGCAGGTTTGGTGTCTGCCCAAATGGCCGCCCGGTTTTGTGCTTGAAACCCAAGGCCCTTGTGGCATAGGCACCGGAGGGAATGTCTCGGTCTGCGGGTTGTGAAGACTGTGGGAGAAGTGTAGTATCTGGGCCGGGGTGCATCGGTTCCTCACGGCACAGTCCCTCCGGGCTCCTTCTGGCTAGGCTAGGGAGTTCCCCAACGCCCTGTGCTTCCCTGCTTCGGCCTGCCCTCCTTGGGCTGCACCCACTGTCTAGCCAGTCCCAGTGAGATGAGCTGGGTACCTCAGTTGGAAATGCAGAAATCACCCGCCTTCTGCCTTGATCTCGCTGGAAGCTGCAGACTGGAGCTGTTCCTATGCAACCATCTTGCCAGGTCTCCTAGAACGTGTTTTTTCAATAGCTACTCTCCCTAAGCCACTTCTCTTCAACTTGGCCTTGTCCACAGGCTGCAGTGCTACACATGCCCACTAGAGGTCAGCACCTACTTCTATCTAATGCAGCGGTTCCACCTGTTTGATCTAAAGGTACCCTACCCTCCAAAAAACAAAATAAAGATACTCTGCCTGAAGATATGCTGTCTGCCAAACAAATTGAATTTATTAAGAAACAATCAACTTAGATTTCCAATTTTTCTTTATAAAAGACACCCATAAACCCCATTAGAATTTTCTGAGTGCCCTGAGATAACCGGCGTTGTAAAATTCCAGCATCACCACCACCATCACTACCCCAATTTTTTTTCTAGCTAGACTTTCCATCACCAAATGTATCCACTGGAGATTTGAAATGCTGAAAGTTAAAAGGAAAGATGGGAAGAAGGAAGGGAGCGAGGGAATAAAGGAAAAAAGAAGGAGATAAAGGAAGAAAAGATGAAAAAGAGGAAGAGAACTCTCTCCTCAATAAAAGATACTTCCATTTTCCTTCTCAAAGTAAGACACACATGCGCCATTGGCTAGAGCTTCCTAATCCATCTTTGGGCGAGGGGAGGACTGAATATGTGTTGAAGGAATCCGCTAGCTTAAGTAGGCTGCTAATCACATTTCCTTGGCCAGTGAGGAATGCTTTGGAGTTGGCGTGATGGTGGTTGACATCCACTTAATTTCACTGTCTACCTCCATTTGGGTGCTACAGGTGTGTGGGCAGATGGCGTCAGGCCAATTCAAGGCAATTTGAGAGGAACTTAATCATCTTGCCCAGGCTATAATCTGTCTGCAGTCAGGGACTCTATGGTATGTGTCATTTTCTTCCCTGATGTCACTACAGGGCTTGGACATAGTACGAATGGGTTAACGATAATGCATTAAAACCCAAAACGTGTTCACAAACCACCAAATGAATGAAGAGCACCCATTTTCTGGAGTCTTCAACCCTCAAGGTACCTGCAGAAATAGGCAATGCACTATACCTCCGTGATTTACATGTGTATGGTCCGTATTTACTGCTCAGGTTAAGGCTTGAACAGCTGTAACGGCTGGACGCAGTGGCTCACGCCTGTAATCCCAACAGTTCGGGAGGCAGAATTGGGAGGATCGCTTGAGCCCAGGAGCTCGAGGCTGCAGTGAGCCATGACCACGCCACTGCATTCCAGCCTGGTTGACAAAGCAAGACCCGTCTCTTAGAAATAAATAAATATAATGCATGATTAGGCAGAAAAATAAATAAGCTAATTAATTAATTAAAAACTGCTGACAAAACTTAGACGGTTCGGGAAGCAATCTTCTGCATATTCTTCACGCGTCACCATCTGAGGTCGGGAGCTGGAGCGCTTTGACAGCAGTAAAAATATTACTGGTCACAAGGTGGCGCTGTTGCCTTAGGATCAGCCCTGTCCCCGCCCTCAGTGCCAGCTTTAGTTCCAGTTCTCGAGGCTAAAAGGTCCACAGACTGGTTTCCATTAACAAATCTGAGAAGGGCGTAGAGGGGGATGACAGAAAGATAGAATCACAGCCAGACTCTTCACCTTTGGGTTCCTCTGAGACTCAATTTGATTTTATCAGAGGAGGAGAGAGAGCTTCGCAGAAACTCATTTCCTATGCTTGACAGGCGTGTCCCGTTGGAAGGTTAAATGTGTCTGTGGGGGCTGGATTATGTCTCTGTCCGTCTCTATCCTGTTGGGTCATCAGTGAAACCTTGCCAAGGTCTTCCTCCTGGTAGAAGGGAGGGGAGGGATGAATGTGTATACAAAGTGCCCTGGAGACAGTGTCGCAGAGGGACAGGGCGAGAGTGACTTAAAAGCCCTTTTGAGCTTACAATGTTTTCAAATAAAACAAAGCAGGGAAGGTTATCAAATACTTTTGATCAAGATTCAGGCAAAACCTAAACAGGCAGCAGCAACTGGCTAGACCCGTAGATGAAGATGTATCCCCGTTGCAATAAATGAATGGCCCCAATCCAGCTGAATGGCCCGACCCACCACCCTCTGCACACATGGCCTGCTTTGTATCTGCTCTGGGACGTGCTTTATGTCACCCTCACAGTAGCCCAGGAAAGAGGCTGTAAGCCCCATTTTAAAGGATAAGGAAAACAAGTTAATGATCTAGGCTGAGGGTGCATAGCTAGGAAGAGGTGGTTCTGGGATTCCAGCTCCTCTTCCTCTGAGAGGTGGCTCCCTCCGCCTTCCCTGAACAGCCTCTCCCGCAGGCTTCAGTAGAGCAAGGCAGAGCCAATGACTGCTTGACTGGCAGGTGGCTCTTGCTGAGACCCTGTGAGGTGGCTCCTCAATGGCATGTTGTGGGTGGGGTTGTTATAAGTTACCGTGACTCTGAAGCAATGTAACATAGTGGTTAAACGGCTCTGACTCCGGGCCAGGTGTGGTGGGTCACTCCTGTAATCCCAACACTTTGGGAGGCCAAGGTGGGAGGATCACTTGAGGCTAGGAGTTAAAAATCCACCAGGCTAAGATAGTGAGACCCCATCTCTAAAAAAAGTAGAAAACCTGGTTGGGCACAGTGGCTCACACCTGTAATCCCTATACTTTGAGAGGCCGGGGCTGGCAGATCACCTGAGGTCAGGAGTTCAAGACCAGCCTGGACAACATGGAGAAACCGCATCTCTATTAAAAAATACAAAAATTAGCCAGGCATGGTGGTGGGTGCCTGTAATCTCAGCTACTCAGGAGGCTGAGGCAGGTAGAGTTGGTTGAACCCATGAGGCAGAGGTTGCAGTGAGCCAAGATCAGGCCACTGCACTCCAGCCTGGATGACAGAGCAAGACTCCATCTCAAAAGAAAAAAAAAAACCGAGCTGACCATTGTGCTGCACACCTGTGATCGCAGCCATCTAGGAGGCTGAAGCAGGAGGATCAGTTGAGCCTCGTAAGTGGAGGCTACAGTGAGCTGTGACTGCACCACTGCACTCCAGCCTGGGCAACAGAGCAAGAACCTGCCGCAAGAAAAGGTAAAAAAAAAAAAAAAGGAAGCTTGGACTCTGGACCCAGCCTGCCTGGTTTGAGTCACAGCTCTGTCGCTTACTAGCTCCATATAACTTGGGCAAGTCACTCGCCTCTCTGTGCCTCAGTTTCCTCATCTGTACATCAGGAATAACAGTAGTGCCCATCATCGTGTTGTGAGAATTCTATGAACATGAAAGGCACTTTCTATCATAATTAGCACATTATGAAAACTGTATTTTTGTTATTGTTTGCTATTATTGTGATTAGACGAATGGCAGTCATCAAATCCTTAGCAAAAGTGAAGTCAGAGAAAGCTTTAAATCAATCAAACATTTTTTATAATTTTTAATCTCTCTAGTTTTCTCTGCAAAAACCAAGACTCCTCTATTCATCCTATGAACAGTCGGCCTAGGCTTTTTTCTTTTCTTTTTTTTTCTTTTTTTTTTTTTTGAGAAAAGGACACTCTGTTGCCCAGGCTAGAGTACAGTGGCACAGTCACAGCTCACTGCAGCCTCAACCCACACCCCCAACCCCAGGGATCAAGCGATCCTCCAGCCTCAGAACCCCAGTAGCTGGGACTATCGGCACTCACCACCGCTCCCAGCTATTTTTTTGTTTTGTTTTGTTTTTTTGTAGAGATGGGGTCTCACTAGGTTGCCCAGGCTGGTCTCAAACTCCTGGGCTCAAGTGATCTACCTGTCTCCGCCTCCCCAAGTACTGGGATTACAGGCATGAGCCACTGCTCCCAGCCCAGCATAGCCTTTCTTGTGGCTTTAGTGAAGATTGTTCAACTAAACCAGTGAGACTGCACATATGTTGAGGGCCTACTGTGTGCCAGACCCTTGCCAGCTATGAGAGTCACAGATGAAGGCCTGGTCCCCCTTGCTGACTCTCCCAATTCTACAAGAGAGACAGACCAGTCACAGACACGGAGAACTGTGAGCTAACAGGACCCAGGCCTGTGAGGGCTAGAGGAGGCGCACCCCATTCTGCCCAAAACAACAGGGGGTGTCTCTAGCAGCAGGAACCAAATCCAGAGGCTGGCAGAACTGGTCTTGGACTCCAGCATGCAGGGATTGGCAAATGTGTTCTGAAAAGGACCAGCTCGTCAGTATTTTAGGCTTTGCAGACCCTGCAATCCCAAATGAATGAGGGTCGACTAGGGGTGAATGGCACTGTTTATGAACACATGCGGAGGGCAGAACCGAAGCCCTGTACCGGGAGTGGCCAACCCCTCCACAGATCGGTGGGTCCAGTCGCTTCAGGAGGGTCCCTCAGGCTGCAGTGGTGAGGATGCAGGGGAAGCAGGAAGGCCGTGGCGCCTGGAGGGAGGAGGAAACGTGGCCTGAACCAGTGGTCCTCCGCTCGGGTGTACCTGACAGCCCAGGCTTAAAAAACCTTTTTTTTTTTTTTGAAGAAATTTGCCTGTCTCTCTCATAGGACCGTGGCTTCACCTATAAATCCCTCCACAGCTGGTCATTGTCATGACTCTTTCTGGCCTGTTTGGCACGTGTGAAATTGAATGGTAACATTCAGGGAATTACTTCTAGCACACTTTCACTTAGTGGCAGAGGACAGCTGACACGTGTATAGAGAACAACCCCCCAGAACTGAAGCCAGTACAACTAAAGAAACTCCAGGGCAGGGGTTGTGGGTGGAGGTGAGAAGTTAACGAGGAAACACATTTCAGGAGCAGAGGCACCAGCAGGCTTGGAACGTGTGTAGGACAGGTACTGGTGCGGCATAGGCGAGGACAAGTGACGCCTGTCCATATGTGACACACTGCCCGTTAGCAGACCTCCTTTAAGAAAAGAGTATTTGGTTGGGTGCGGTGGCTCACACCTGTAATCACAGCAATTTGGGAGACCAAGACAGGTGATCACCTGAGGTCAGGAGTTCAAGACCAGCCGGGCCAACATGGTGAAACCCAGTCTCTGTTAAATACAAAAAATTAGCCAGGTGTGATGGCAGGCACCTGTAATCCCTGCTACTAGGGAGACTGAGGCAGGAGAATTGCTTGAACCCGGGAGGCGGAGGTTGCAGTGAGCTGAGACTGTGCCATTGTGCTCCAGTCTGGCAACAAGAGTGAAACTCTGTCTCAAAAAAAAAAAAAAATGCTTTATGAAATCAGTTTCTGGGCTATATTATTTTTTAAAAAATTAAATAGGGTGAGTGCATTCCCACCAATAAACACAATCCCATGGCTGTAGGAGAATCAGCGGAATCTGTCGTAAAAACGAGGGGCGGGGCCGGGCACAGACGGCTCACACCTGTAATCCCAGCACTCTGGGGAGGCCAAGGCAGGAGGATTGCTTGAGGCCAGGAGTTTGAAATTGGCCTGGTGAATGTACTGAGATGCCATCTATACAAAAGAAAAATTAAAAAATTAACTGGACGCAGTGGCATGTGCCTGTAGTCCCAGCTACTGGAGAGGCTGACGCAGGAGAATCACATGAGCCCAGGGAAAACCTGGACAAGATGGTGAGATCCCATCTCTAAAAAGAAAAAAAAATGAGGAATGATAAAACGCTTGTTTCAAATACATTTTGCGGTGAAATCGGGTTCCTGAATGTGTCTGTTGAGCACCTCTGGGCCTGAAGTTTGTGGGTTCAAAGACCATTATGAGCCCCTCAGGCAAAAGGAGGAACAAAATGAGTAACAAATAAGTCAGGGCAGATGGAGTTTCTGGAACTGGGGTAAGCCTGCCATGGCAGAAATGTGTGCAAGTTAAAATTAACTTTGGTAGTAAATGCCAGCTTCTAATGGCAAAAAAAATTAACTTTGGAATACAAACGCATTTCAATATTCAGAATCCCACCCCCAAAAATGCTGACAAAAATTTAAATATATGCATATTTAGCTAGGTACGAAATAGTTAAAAGAATAAAGTGTATGCATATAGTAAAAAAAACTTACAAAAGAGTATAAAATAGCGCTTGCTTCGGCAGCATGTATACCAAAATTGGAATGATACAGAGAAGATTAGTATGGCCTCTGTAAAAATATCTTTTTAAGTATAAAATAAAAAGAGTTTTTTCTCCGCCAAGCTCTCCCTGGTATATCTTTCTAGAAAACAGCATTTATGTGTGCCAGTTTATTTACATGCACTATTTTTTTGTATTTGCATAAAAATATTATACACACTATTCTGTACCACCTTAGAGTTTTTTGTTCCTTTGTGGGTTTTTTTTTTTTTTTTTTTTTTTTTTTTTTTTTTTTTTTTTTTTTTTTTTTTTTTTTTTTTTTTTTTTGCTTTATTTTTAACCCAAAAGAGAAAAAAACGTAGCAAGAGCAGAACATAAACAATTAATGATGGGAAAAGGGAGAGTCCCATGAATTCAAATGCTGCTCATATGATTCCACTAAACTTTTATTTTAACATGATTTTTTAAATGAAAACATCCCTAGAGAAATTAAAAGCGTCAGCACCTACAGCTGGGGCAGAGGATGGCGAAGATCAAGCTTGCTAGTAGCTTCAAATTTCTCCTGAACACATTAGATGTGAACACAATGTCAGCAGGCTCAAGCCTCTCACCCATCACGTGGGTTGAGAAAAGAAAAACTACTCCTGAGCTGTGTTTAGATGGCCTCTTGCCAGCATTCCCACTCTTCTTGTGACCAAAGGACAGAAGGAATTATTATTATTATTATTATTATTATTTTAATATAAAAAAAATGGGGTTTCACCATGTTGTCCAGGCTGGTCTTGAACTCCTGACCTCAGGTGATCCACCCATCTCGGCCTCCCAAAGTGCTAGGATTACAGGCATAAGCCACCGCACCCGGCCAGAAGGAAGTATTTTGGATGCTGAAATACTATCTGGCAGGGCACAGTGCCTCACGCCTGTAATCCCAACACTTTGGGAGGCCAAGGTGGGAGGATCTCTTGAGCCCAGGAGACCAGCCTGGGCAACAGGGCAAAACCCCCTCTCTACAAAAAATACAAAAATCAACCAGGCGTGGTGGTGGGCACCTGTGGTCTCAGCTACTCAGGAGGCTGAGGTGGGAGAATCGCTTGAACCCAGGAGATGGAGGTTGCAGTGAGCCGAGATCACACCACTGCAGTCCAGCCTGGGCCACGCAGCCAGCCCCGGTCTGGAAAGAAGAGAGAA
>PVKP010036553.1:0-22374 GCA_004027715.1 Plecturocebus donacophilus | reverse complement strand
AAAAAAACAAAGCAGGAGCCTTCACACTACCAGACTTCAAACTATACTACAAGGCTACAGTAATCAAAACAGCATGGTACTGGTACCAAAACAGAGATAGAGACCAATGGAACAGAACAGAGACCTCGGAGGCAACACAACATATCTACAACCATCCGATCTTTGACAAACCTGACAAAAACAAGCAATGGGGAAAGGAGTCCCTGTTTGATAAATGGTGTTGGGAAAACTGGCTAGCCATGTGCAGAAAAATGAAACTGGACCCCTTCCTGACACCTTACACCAAAATTAACTCCAGATGGATTAAAGACTTAAACATAAGACTTAACACCATAAAAACCCTAAAAGAAAATCTAGGCAAAACCATTCAGGACATAGGCGTAGGCAAGGACTTCATGACCAAAACGCCAAAAGCATTGGCAACAAAAGCCAAAATAGACAAATGGGACCTAATAAAACTCCACAGCTTTTGCATGGCAAAAGAAACAGTCATTAGAGTGAATTGACAACCAACAGAATGGGAAAAAATTTTTGCAGTCTACCCATGTGACAAAGGGCTGATATCCAGAATTTACAAAGAAATAAAACAGATTTACAAGAAAAAAACAAACAAGCCCATTCAAAAGTGGGCAAAGGATATGAACAGACACTTTACAAAAGAAGACATACATGAGGCCAACAAACATATTAAAAAATGCTCATCATCACTGGTCATTAGAGAAATGCAAATGAAAACTACATTGAGATACCATCTCACTCCGGTTAGAATGGCAATCATTAAAAAATCTGGAGACAACAGATGCTGGAGAGGATGTGGAGAAATAGGAACATTTTTACACTGTTGGTGGGAGTGTAAACTAGTTCAACCATTATGGAAGACAGTGTGGCGATTCCTCAAGGACCTAGAAATAGAAATTCCATTTGACCCAGCAATCCCATTACTGGGTATATATCCAAAGGATTATAAATCATTCTACTGTAAGGACACATGCACACAAATGTTCATTGCAGCACAGTTTACAATAGCAAAGACCTGGAACCAACCCAAATGCCCATCGATGATAGACTGGACAGGGAAAATGTGGCACATATACACCATGGAATATTATGCAGCCATCAAAAACAATGAGTTCGTGTCCTTTGTAGGAACATGGATGAACCTGAAAACCATCATTCTCAGCAAACTGACACAAGAACACAAAATCAAACACCGCATGTTCTCACTCATAGGGGGGTGTTGAACAATGAGAACACATGGACACAGGGAGGGGAGCACTACACACTGGGGTCTGTTGAGGGGAAACAGGGGAGGGACAGTGGGGGGTGGGAAGTTGGGGAGAGATGACATGGGGAGAAATGCCAGATATAGGTGAAGGGGAGGAAGGCAACAAATCACACTGCCACGTGTGTACCTATGCAACAATACTGCATGTTCTTCACATGTACCCCAAAACCTAAAATGGAATAAAAAATAAAAATTAAAAAATAATAATAAAATAAAATAACTAGTGTGGTTTCTCTCTTTTGACTAGATCCCAGTTAATACAGGTGATGTTAGGACATTGAGATAAAAGTGATTTTCAAGTTTCTAGCTAAGTTGGGTATATGCCCAACTTACCTAATACAATTTTCATAAGAAGACTTGAATAAGAAAACTTTGCTATGTTAGATAAGCAAAAATTTAGTTTTGGACATGTAGGACGTGAAATGCCTTAAATGAGACATTTAAATGGAGATGCTGCAGAAGCAGTTGGATAGACAAATTTAGATCTCAGAGATATGGCTGGTACAAGTAGGTAAAACTATATAGGAGACGGAAAGATTGAATAAAGCCCAGAAAAGTTCTGTGGTCTGGAAACCAAGAGAAGAGTGTTTCAAGAAGAGGATGTATGGTACTGCATAAAAATAGACATATAAATCAATTGAGTTGAATTGAGAACACAGAAATAACCCCTTATATTTATGGTCAACTGATTTTTAGCAAGATTGCCAAAACAATCAATAAAAAAGTTTTTTTTTTTTTTTTTTTTAAATAAATGGTACAGGAACAACTGGATGTCTACATTTAAAAGAAAGTAGTTGGACCCCTGACTCACACCATATGCAATAATTCACTCAAAATGGATCAAACAACTAAATGTAAGAGTTAAAACTGTAAAAATCTTAGAAGGAAACATAAGGGTAAATCTTTGGGATTTTGGATCAGGCAATGGTTTCTTAAATACAATGCCGAAAGCACACACATGAAAAGGAAAAATCATGAACTTCACAAATAAAAAACTTTTGCTTCAAAGGACATCATCCAGAAAGAGGAAATCAACCCAAAGACTTGAAGAATATATTTGCAAATTATATATCTGATAAGGGTCTAGAATATATAAACAACATAACTCACTAATTTTTAAAAAAACACTAAGTCAACCATTTTTTAAAAAAACGGGCAAAGGATTTAAATACATATTTTTCCAATGTAGATATAAAAATAACCTATACATACATGAAAAGATGCTCGACCTCATTAGTCATCAGAAAAATGCCAGTGAAAACCACAATCCCTTCACACCCATTAGGATGGCTATCATTAAAAAAAATAAAAATAACAAGTGTTGATGAGAATGTGGAGAAATTAGAACTTTTATTCATTGCTGATGGGAATGTAAGAATGGTTTATTTACTTTGAAAAACAGTCTGGCAGTCCCTCAAAAGGTTAAACATAGAGTTAACATATGACCCAGTCCTTCTATCCTAGGCATAGACTCAAAAGAAATGGAACATACATACACAAGACAATGTGTACATTAATGATCAGAGCAGCATTATTCATAATAGCTAAAAACTTGAAATAAGCCAAATGCCCACCATGTGATTAATAGACGAGCAAAATATAGTAGAGGTATACAGTGGAATATTATTTGGCAATAAAAAAGGAATGGAATACAGATATATGCTACAACATGGATAAACTTTGCAAACATACTATTTGAAAGAAGCCAGTCACAAAAGATCACATGATATATAATTCCATTTATATGAAATATCCATAGTAGATAAATCTCTAGAGACAAAAAGTAGATTACCGGTTTCCTAGGGCAGAAAGGAGGGCTGAGGGGATTAGGGAGTGATGGCTAGTGAGTACGGGTTTCTTTTTGGGTTGATGGAATATTCTAAAACAGATTGTGTTAAAAAAAACCCATCACATTGTATACTTTAAATGAATTATTTGCATGGTACATAAATGATATCCCAATCAAGTTATACAATAGATGAATATTCTTGTAGCAAAAATTAAAAGATGAGACAGTGAAATGCACAAAATGCTACTAAATGGTGGCGTCAAATCAGGATAAAAATATCCAACATATTTGGTAACATGCAAGAGAGTGGTCACTTTGATAAGAGCTGGTAGACAGAGTGAGCTTACCTGAAAAGTCTCTCTTCCAGGCCATGAAGAGTGTTTATTGGAGATTATCAATGTGTTCAAAATGAGATCAAACTGAACTAGAGCAAATCCCAAATATTGATCTGTGTGAAAAAAAATAACAAAAATAAGGAATTGGACTTGCCTAAGGTTACTTTTGCTAGGTTTTACTATGTTCTCAGCAAGAAAGTAAAGGAGACATTTAAAACATAAACATTTTATAACTGGGTAAGGGATCATTGTTCTCTGGTTCCTTACCTGCTCCTCCTGTAGATGAATCCAGGATTCAGTGATGCCTAATCCTTTAGTGTGAAGGATCTTCCAGGTGAGAGAAGCCTTTATTCCCTCTGAAATGGTTCTCTGTGTCTCCATCCAAATCTCATATTGTATTATAGCTCCCATAATTTTCACATGCTGTGGGAGGAACCCAGTGGGAGATCATTGAATCAGGGGAAGTTTTGTGGTAATGAATAAGTTCTTGTGGTAATGATTAAGTCTCACAAGATCTGATGATTTTATAAGGGGTTTCCTTTTTTGCTCGGCTCTCTCATTCTCTCTTGTCTGCCACCATATAAGATGTGCCTTTTGCCCTCCACCATGATTGTGAGGCCTTCCCAGCCACATGGAACTGTGAGTCCATTAAACCTCTTTTTCCTTTATAAATTACCTATTTTATAGGTATGTCTTTATCAGCAGCATGAAAACAGACTAATAGACCTTCTTTGGGCTTGACGGATGAGGATAGGGAGAGGTGGAGGTCACCTACCTCACTGAGACCTAGCATCTGGGTTCCAAGTGCATAATTCCTTGCTGGCCCTAGATACTGAACCAGCTTCTCCTGTGTTTAATTTCTTGCCTTCCTCTGTGTCTACTCAAAATTTCATGGCATCAGAAGAGTTGCTGCCCCAGTGTGGTCATATGAATTTCTTCTTGAACACTCAAATGCATAGCGCAATGAGAGATCGGAGGATCAGCAGGCTGACATCTGTTCTTTAAGAACTCTTTAGCATAAATAGTCAGACATAAATGTGCATCCTCATTTAAGCTATGCTCTAGGACATGGTTTCTCTAATGGTATCTTGTGAGATGTCGCTGGTGATTCTGCAAGAGAATGTGAATAAAAAAGTAAACCCTAATTAAACATTTTTTTTCTCGTAAGTTATTGGGGTACAGGTGGTGTTTGGTTACATGAATAAGTTCTTTGGTGGTGATTTGTGAGGTTTTGATGCACCCATCACCCGAGCAGTATGCACTGCACCCATCTGTAGTCTTTTATCCCTCGACCCCTTCCACTCTCTCCCCCAAGGTCCCAAAAATCCATTGTATATGCCTTTGCATCCTCATAGCTTAGTTATCAGTGAGAAACTATGATATTTGGTTTTCCGTTCCTGAATAATAGTCTCCAATCTCATCTGGGTCACTGCAAATGCCATTAATTCATTCCTTTTGATGGCTAAGCAGTAGTCCATTGTATAGTTATACAACAGTTTTTTTTATCTACTCATTGATTGATAGGCATTTGGGTTGGTCCCATGATTTTGGGATTGTGAATCATGCTGCTATAATCTGCAAGTATCTTTCTCATATAATAACTTTTTGTATATATTTGCAAATATCTTTTTTGTATAATGACTTATTTTCCTTTGGTTAGATTCCTAGTAGTGGGATTGCTGGATCAAATGGTAGTTCTACTTTTGGTTCTTTAAGGAATTTCTACACTGTTTTCCATAGTGGCTGTACTAGTTTACATTCCCACCAGTAGTGTAGAAGTGTTCCCTGATCACTACGGCATCCATGCCAACCTCTACTATTTTTTTTGTGTGTGTGATTTTTTTGATTATGGCCATTCTTGCAGCAGTAAGGTAGCATTACAATTGCATTGGGGGTAAACCCTAATTTTTGAACTTCACATACTACACAATACTAAGTGACCCAGCAGCCCTGTCAGGATTTTTTAAGGAATCCTTGAGACTTGTATTGCCATAAGCAGGACTGTGTTTATTTGTGGGAGTCCATTCGCAGTTTCCTGTGCAAACTGGGGAAGCCTGTTGATAATTGGTGGATGCTATAGTGCCCCTGGAAAGACTCCAGGCTGAAGATACCAGCCTCTCTCTCCCAAGATCACCTTCCCTACCAACCTTCTCACACTCCTGACAGATACAAGGGAGCAACCAAGTTGCACCCAGCCTAATAGTAAATTACAGGGACATTTCCATTCTAAGGAAGGAAATTTTTTGTGTGTGTGTTGCAACTCAGCTTCTGCTCTGGCATTTTGCTGTTGTAAGCATTGCAAGGCAAGGTTTAGATAGGTTGGAAGAGGATTTCATTGTGACATTTTCATATTTTTTTGCAATTTCTGTTCAATTATTTATTATGCTCTCTGTGTTATCATTTATTAGCATTTATGTTGCAATCATGTTGGAGAGTCCATGTGGTGATTTCTGAAAATGAGACGTGAGAAGGAAGAGGAGAATTTAAGTCTAGACCTACAGACTGTGCTGATAAGGTGATGAAGTGATGAAGAGCTATACTCTTCTGAGTTGTTTCGTTGTATAAGTGCAGTAAAGGGCACATAAGAAAGTTGTATGTTCATATTTACAATGGAAACTGCTTATCAATGAATTTCACGGGCATTTGTGTCTTGCCTGATTTTGTGTCTTTCTTGGCAAATGACTTGCGACCACAATGATGCCTCCAGCAGAATAGAAAAGACCCTTTACCTCACAACTGAGAAGTAAAGGTGCTGATTATTTGAGATTGCCATTGGAATCTCAAAAGAGCGTAAAGCATTTGCTCAAAAGAGTCACTTTCTGAGAAATGACTCAGAATTCAACTTATTAGCAGAACTTATTGCCCAAAAAAGTAAAGGCCATACCTTTGATGAGAATTTAATAATCCCACTAGCATGTAAAATTTATACCGAGTTAAAGACTAGGCTCATTTTTAGCATAAGAAATTGAAAAACAAAATCCACTCTCAAATGATAAGACAAATTGAGACATTGCTGAAAAGCCTCTTGACCCTGAAACTGTTTGGAATAATAAACTGATAAAAGCAGCAGCAGCAGCATCTAACTTGACACCAGTCATGTCATTTGTAAGTCAGATTGGAAAATAATAATGAAATTCAAGGAATATTTTCAGCTAGGAAAAGCTGCTCAAACCAAGCACAGGTCAAGACCTACTTTAAATTTTGTCTACCTATTTTTAAACAAGGCATCTGTGTTGGGGACACAGATCTGTACTGGTAACACAGAGTTGGCTTGATAAGAGGCCTCACATCTTTTGTAGAATAAGAAAAACCTGACATTGTCACAACACACTGATTTGTTCATGCAGTAGTTCTGGGGCCAAAAACTCTTGGAGTGAGCAGCTACAGTGGCTCACACCTGTAATCCCTGCACTTTGGGAGGTCAAGGTGGGTGGATCACTTGAGGTAAGGAGTTCGGGACCAGCCTGGCCAATATGGTGAAACCCTGTCTCTACTAAAAATACAAAAATTAAGTGTGGTGGCAGGCACCTGTAGTCCCAGGCACTTGGGAGGCTGAGGCACAAGAATCACTTAAACCTAGGAGGCAGAGGTTGTAGTGAGTTAAGATTTCTCCACTGCACAAGAAAGAAAGAGAAAGAAAGGAAGAGAAAGAAAGGTAACAAAAGGTGTGAATTCTGCTATAAATACAGTTAGCTTTATTAAACAGAGATAAGTTCGATTGAGATTTTTTAAAATTTTGTGAAAAGTCAGATAAAGAAACATCATCTCTTCCTCCAAACAGAAATGTCATGCTTGTGTTTGAGGGATACTTTCAAAATCATACAAGATCAGGATTTTGGGAGTGCTTTGAAGATGGATAATGGCTTGTTAACACTAGTCACATTGGTACATGTTTTATATAACATCAGCTGGTTGAATAAGCCCCTGAAAAGCCCTGGAGAAAATGTTTTCACCACAAATGTCAAGATCTTTTAGATTTAAAAGAAAACAAGTATTTGGAAAAACCATGCTGCAGAATAAATTCGTGAGCTGTTTCCATTGTTGCTTGAGCCTGAGGCCATCAGTAAGTCTCAATTCTTACTGAGCGGAACCCGGCAGAAATGCGGAATGAAATGGAACCATATTTTCCCTCTCTGTAAACACAATTGCATGATCAGGAGAAGGAGCGTTTCTCTGAATCTTTGACTTCGCCTGAGAACAGAGTCTGGAGAGAAAAGGAAGAATCCTGCACCCCATGCAACCCCACACTCTCTAGTTGGGACTCACACATCTCTCTGGAGACCAGTCCTGGGTTTCTGGGTAAGAGAGTGCTCTGCCAGACTCAGGGAAATGATGAACACTGCAGTTGCAACTTCTCACACATAGGAGCAAAGTTTCTGTTATTTCATAAACACCAAGAGCAAGGGAGAAAGTCGTAGTCCTTCAGTTGAAAATGACATCTGTGTGTACCTCAAGATTGACTCAGAGTTGAATTTTTAGGCAGTAATAAGCAAGCACATGTTTCACATTAAAGAAGTTCAAGTTGATCACCAATGGCTAATGATTTAATCAGTCATGCCTGTGTAATGAAGCCTTCATAAAAAATTAAAAAGGACAGAGTTCAGAGAGCTTACATTTAGTGGAACACGTGCAGGGTCCTGGAGGACACGAAAGCTCTGCCCGCCTTCCCACATATCCCTCCATATGCATCTCTTCATCTGTGTCCTTTGCAACATTCTTTGGAATAAACCAGTAAACATGTTTGTTTCCCTGAGTCCTGTGGGCTACTCTTGCAAATTAATCAACCCCAGAAAGAATCATGGAAACCCCAACTTGACAGCAGTTGGTCAGAGTTCCGGAAGCTTGGACTTGTGACTGGGAGGAAGGGGGGGGTTGGGGACTGAGCCTTCAACCTGTGGGATCTGCCACTATATCCAGGTAGATAGAGTTGGAATTGAATTGGAGGACACCCAGCTGGTGTCCACTGCTTGGTGGTGAGAAGGAACTCCCACACCTTTGGTCACAGAAGTCTTCTGGGTTTATTGTTCTAGTGTGAGAAGAGAGGAGAAACCTGGTTTAGGTGACATTTTCCCAAGGCAAAAGGGAAGAGCTTAATTTCAAATGGTAAACTAAGTTAGCTATGTTTTTTTCTAGGAAACATTGATTGTTTAAAAAGATATGATTACATTTAAACAGGAAACAAATTTCCACTTGCGTGTACCATATGTCACACATCTTTAACCCTTTGTATCCTGAACATCATTTAAAACTTCCCTCCAGATTAAAAAAATCGAGAAGTCTGCTCATTGGAGCCTTTAACTGCTGTCTTAGAAATTCACTCTCAGGGTGTCAGAAAGTCCATCTTCCATAGGCATTTACCATAAAGAATTTAATTCCCTCTATCCCTGATCAATTCCAAGCTTTTAAAAAAAATAGCATAGTAAATATTAAGAGTGCATTTTTCTTTGTAAATTTTGAGACTCATTAACAAAATTGTTGGATTTTTTTTTCTTTTCTTTTTTTTTTGAGACAGAGTCTTACTCCATTGCCCAGGCTGGAGTGCAGTGGCATGATCTTGGCTCACTGCAACCTCCGCCTCCTGGGTTCAAGTGATTCTCCTGCTTCATCCTCCTGAGTTGCTGGGATTACTGGCATGCACCACCACTCCCGGCTAATTTTTGTATTTTTAGTAGATAAGGGGTTTCACCATGTTGGTCAAGCAGGTCTCGGACTCCTGACCTCATGATCCACCCACCCTGGCCTCTCAAAGTGCTGGGATTACAAAAATTCGTGGTAGTGAAGATGTATGGGTGATGTAAAATATTTTAGAGCCATTACTTAGAACAGCAAATTACATCCCTATCTGGGCCTGTGTTTAGAATGGGTGAACGTTTTTTTTTGTTGCCTGATGACAGGCGTTGGGGTCACAGAGTCCTCTTTCTGCAATATTGTATATGTCCCAGAGAGTCTCTGGCAAGATGTGGACAGATTTCTAAAAGGTCAGGGGGCTCAGATTCCAGGAAGCTTGCAGAACCCTCCCCATCTGCCTGCTAATAGATGATTACATACAAAGTATCTAAATACATGGTGGTGTTGAATCTGTGACTTGATTTTATTATAACCAGGTGGCAGATTTGTGAGAACATAGCCAACCCTCACTCACTTTGAACTCTATACTACTGTTTTCCAAAAGAACCAAGAATTTTTCATGGTCAAGTACAAGTGGACACAGCTGTCGGTTTGCAACAGCCAGGTTTATCAATGGATGGTGTTTTGCCAGGAGTGGGATCCAGAATGAAAGGGGCATGAGATCTGAAGGATTAGTAATGGGAGTGGTTGCACTATTGATCTATAGAATATTGATCCTCCTAAATGGAATTAGGCGGAATATAGTCATGAGGGTGGTTAAATGATGAGAACATATGATGGAGTCTAATGACTGATATGAAGGAAGAATTTTTGCCATGTTCTTTTTAATGCTGTTCTCCTTCCCCTCTAAAAATAAGACTTCAGTAATGTGACCACAAATTAAACCTTAATGACACCTTAAATAAAGAGACTGGCCCCTCAGAGAATCCTTTGTTATTTAGTATGGTAACTTGCTTCTTGATTTTACAAATAGAAATTCTTTTGAAGAGAAATTTGAATCCAAGGCCAGCTTTTCCCTTAATGGTTCCTTTTTGTCCATTAAGAGATGGTAAATATTAAGTGCACACAAAGATATGAGCAGCACTTTTCATAAAATAAAATTTGATATAGAAATTTGCTGCAAAATTAACTGCAGAAAGTTTTATATGGAAATGAATTTTGGGTTAACCACTATTTTATGTTACGTTGAACATGCAAATTCGCTGAGCTTATTGACTTTATTATTCCACTGTGTTCTTTCAACATAATTTGCTAGTCTATTAAACTCTTGCCCAGGAAAACAAACCTGAAAATAACCTTATTGCTCATTTCAAGAATATCTTCAAAGACCCATCAACTCACCATTAGAAAACATGAAACAACAGATTATATCTGAAGATTGTGTGAATCTCTTACCTGGAAGCCCTTACAATTGCTTTATCCACCAATCCTAAACTATTATATCTTTATCTTTACTTAATCCTAATTACATGCCCACCTTGAAAGACCTATCTTAATTCAGACTTCAAAATCTTTCAAATGTCCAAGTCTCCCCTTTGAAATGCTACTAAGACAGCAGTAAGAATATGTGTAAGTATAAACATATTTATATTACTTTTTAAAAACAACAGTGTCATCCTCTTTGTGAAACCATATGCTAACATCTGCTGAGCATTAGTAAGCACTGGTGCTGAGCCCTTTGTCACTCTGAGTTCTCAGGACAACAGTATATGAAAGGTACTATTATTATTCCCATTCTACAGAATGGGAAAATAAGGCTTAAAAATGTCAAATGTAGTCATTTCCCTATGGTTGCACAACTAGAAAGGAGAGAGGCCAGGAGCCCTGGTGATTTATCCTCAGAGCTCACCTTTTGAACTAATGTTAATCTCTCTTCCAATTCTTTTAGATCAGAATGGTTCTTAATCATTTGCTGTATGTTTTATTAAGTTTTCTTTATATCCCCTCTTCTAGTCGAAACCAGAAGACCCAGTAAAACATCAAGTGTTCCCACCCAGCCCAAATACTCAATGCTGTAAAGCTGCAAATGGATCCAATGCTGTTGCAGAGAGTGAATTTCCAAGAGTTATAAGTTCCCCTTGAGAACGTGCAATGACTGAGAGGAAAAGAGAGATACTAATGTCTGAAATAATTCAGTCTATCAATAAGGGATGAACTGGTTTGATTTAAAGCAATCTACAAAAGGATTTGTACACCTCATCTCTCCTGTTTCACCAAGGTCTTGAGTCATTGCTGCAGGTTGTATAATTAGTCTCATTAATACAGCAAATGATAGCAAAATGCTTGGTAATGATGTCTAACTGGGGCATTTCCAAGGAACCTTTGTTGTTTAATTAGGAGATAATGGATGAGCTTGTAGAGAGTCCGGGGTTATAAAAGGCAGTTGCATGTCAATGTGCTCATGGCTAGTTCAATAGGATGGCTTTTTAAGCCAACTGTTCAAATAAATTGGCATCATTATGGTACATGAATTTAAAAGGGGTCATTATTCACCAACTAACTTTACTTAACATTTACTTAGAAGCAACCAATTACTACTGGGGATCATAAACGGTGCCCAGATGAACAATCACATCGAGGACAAAGGATGGTGTCTGAGATCACTCCTGAGATCACCATCTTTCCATATGGAGTCATAGGTTTGGAGATTTGTCCCTTCTTATGGATGAAACATCAAACTATTAAATTGCAAAACCATTCTGTATTTATTTTTTCTAGCTGCAATTTCCTTGACAATAAATGAAGAGCTTGTTCTCTGATTATGTTTGTTTTGTTCTCTTATTTACTCCGAAAAGATATTAAAATTTACATTTCAGTTTGGATGCTTTTAGTTGTAAGTAACAGAAAAGCAAACTCAGACTGTCTTAAACAAAAAGGGAGATCTAGTGGCTGGAGGCAGAGCAGGCTTAGCTCTTGAATCAGAGCCCTGGTTTTAGTCTTAGATGTTTCTCTCCATTCTGCCCTTCTCTAGCACTCAAATTTCACGGATGCTACACATAGAGGGAGGGAGCATGGAAGTTGTGGAGACAACTACTATGTCTACTTATGTGTACACCAGTAACCTCGTCACCATGTTGGGAGAAGCTACGTATGATACTTTTCGGAGAATTGAGCTCTGGAGCTGCTTGGTCAATCTTCCTGTAACCAAATCGCAGGTTCACTTGATCACTACCTGCAGAGTCCAGTTAACAAGAGTGAATTCTAGTATAAAAAAGTGATATTTTATTTTTAAATTATTTTTTAAAATAAAATTAAATAATTAATTAATTAATTTAGATGGACTCTTGTCTGTTGCCCAGGCTAGAGTGCAGTGGTGTGATCACAGCTCACTGCAACTTCCACCTCCCAGGCTCAAGCGATTCTCCAGTCTCAGCCTTCCCATAGCTCCAATTACAGGCACGCACCACCATGCCCAGCTAATTTTTGTATTTTCAGTAGAGATGGGATTTTGTCACGTTGGTCAGCCTGGTCTCCAACTCCTGACTTCAGGTGATCCGCCTGCCTCGGCCTCCCCAAGGGCTGGGATTACAGGCATGAGCCACCACCCCCAGTCAAGAAAGTGACATCTTATTCCAAAGTTAACTTCCTGTCTTAAGGGTACTGCTTTACTTGTGGAGCAGAGAGTGGGCACTTTTAAAAGGGGGCCTGGCATGAGTGGCATGCAGGGGAGGGAGTGAGCAGCTGGGGGATTCCATGTGACTTGTTTTGGTGCTTTATCTACTAGATGGTCAAGCTGGCACCATCACAGGCAGCGCCAGGTTGCAAAGCAGACTTGTCTGAAGACATGCTCCAGCTGGGAGAGAGTTTCTTTTTTTTTCCTTAAATATATATATATTTTTTATAAAGATGGGGTTTCACCATGATGGCCAGGCTGGTCTTGAACTCCTGGTCTCAGGTGATCCACCCACCTTGGCCTCCCAAAGTGCTAGGATTACAGGCGTGAGCCACCGCGCCCGGCCTGGGAGAGAGTTTCATGGTGGGAATACTTTGGGTTATAAATTGACTGTTGTCTCTTGAGGCAATCTCCTGGGGGAAAGGTTTCTGCTCTGGAGACTCTAAGTAAGTATACAGTTTCATAAGCTTGTAAAGAACATCTGGAGAAGGTAGAATGTTATCATTGCATTTCTAAAGAGCTAAGTAGGAAGTGGGGAACAAGGGAAAGGAGAAAATAAGGAAATAATAATTTAAAAATAACTCATTCTCTTTCTCTTAGAAAAATGAAGGTAGTCAGTTACATTCCCACTGACAAAGACTCTCTTTTTGATTGAGTCCAGGCTCCTCTGAGCCGTCTTCTCAATTGGGCCTTGACCTTGGCCCATGAGGATGGCAGACTCTCAGCATAGACAATTTTTTCTACCCGTCCCCACACTAAGAGACACCAACAAGTAATATCATTGTCACTGAACTCAAGTCTGGCCTACTCATTGCTCGAAAGCCAAAAATCTCAAAAGAGCTTTGGTGAAAAGCAAGTTAGCTTCATTCAAGAAGCCAGCAACCTGGAGGAGGGAGTGAACTCGTGCTCAGACTCGCTGAGCTTTGCCTGTGGATCTTGATCCAGGGGGTTTTCAAGGGAAATTAGGGGAAAGGATGACCAAAACATTTCTGGGAAATGTGCACAGTCACGTGCAGCCAGTTAATCATCGCTTTCTGGGTCAGTGTGTTGTGACCTTCTGCAGACATGGTCACCCTATTCTTATCAGGCTCCTCAGCCCATTTCCAGAGCTGTTGGCTGGCAAATTTTCTTTTATCTCTGTTGAAGATCTTGTTTGTCTGAAGCTGTTTTTAGTAAATAATGTACAAACTCAAGTGAAGCAATAATTATACTGAAGCAAGCTTTTCTCTAACAAGGAGTCAGCGCCATCACAGCACAGTTCCTAACAGCTCAAGGTTGAACTGTTGGGATGAGGACTCCAGACTCCGTAAGTTCCTGCCTGGGAAAACCCAAGGCTGCCAGGATAATTTATTTTCTGTTCCAGCCAACCCCTGAAGATAGGGCACCTGCCTTCCAGTCTCCATGGGAGGACAGAAACATAACTTGGATAAGTGCCAGTTAACAAACATAGACAGACTAATCACATAAACCAACCACCCCCTTCCTGCTTCTTCTGAGTTTCCGCTTCCCTGACTCTACTGAGCCTCTGTTCCATCCCTATCCCTATTTTCTCATTCTTTCCTTGAAACACCCAGTCACCTTTGCACAGACAAAAGATGAGCTCAGTGTATGCTGGACACTTCCCCGTTGTAATAGAGTGAATAAAATCTGTTCTCATCAACTTTAGTGTCCAGCATTGGTACCATGTTCTTTAAGAACGACTTCCAAGTCCCTACTCCCTCCCAGACCTCTTCACTGTGGTTTCTTTGTGTTTGTAGAACACACAGTTACAGTAAGACCCGCTATTGTTACGGGCCACAGGTTCTTAGGTTCCCATGCAATAGAAATTGACATGAAGCCAAGCATGTTTCCCAGATAAGGCTATATTGAGGGCTTCTGCTTGAGCACAAGGGAGACAGCACAGGAGGAAGAATTCTCCAGCTGGCTCCCTGAGAAGAGCTGCTTGGGATCTTTCATATGGGAAAGAAAGGGGTCAACATTAAAGAAAAGATATAACCAATCTTGTTCATTGTTGCTTGAGCCTGGGGCCATCAATAAGTGCCTTTTCCTTCCTTCCAACCAGCAGAATCACAGGTACTGTTGCTTCTTTTCTCCATAAGGACCTGCCTGGCTAGATCAGATCCACCCACGATGATCTCCCTTTTGGCGAACTCAAGGTCAACTGATTTGCTACCCAATGATGGCCATATCTGCTCATAGTCACAGTTCACACTCACATTCTAGGGAAGTGGAATGACACATGGGGTGGGAATCTTGGAGATGCTGTTAGAATTCTCCCTACCACAATCCACTCTCTGGCCCTCAATGATTTATTTATCCCAAATGCAAAATATATCAACCTCTCCAAAAGTCACAAGTCTCATTCTGCTACAGCATTAGTTGAAAGTCTAAAATCTCATCTACATTATATCAGCTCAAATCTAAAAATCTAAATCAGTACCAAACGGAAATGAGGCCACTAGGTGTAATCCATTGGGTACAGCTACTGGGGCACCACTTCTCTTCATGTGCTGATATGTGAAACTAAAACTATAAATTATTTGCTCCCAACACACAGTAGTGGGATAGGCATAGAATAATAGCTGCAGACTTTGTGTTCAAAAAATGGGCAAATCAAAGGTAAAAGCCATCTGTTCAAGGCAATTCCACAATGCATCTGAGCCAACAGAAATTTCTTGATTAAATTTCCAGATTGGAGAATAATTTCCCCAAGCTCTTGGATATTCCCTCTGGGGTTGTGATGCCATCCTAGGAATCATCTTTTCTTTTTCATGAAAGGTGGCTCCTGTTTGCAGTTGGGTAGTTTTGTCAGCCTGCTCCCTGTTAGAGAATTTTGGGGGTTCAATAGTATCTTTTCATTTCTTATTGTGTCTTTTTCAGCCCAAATTGGCAGTTTTTCTATTGGAACAATTTTGTTAAGAAGTTGGTGGGTCTTTGGTGAATTTCACTGGATGTCACTCTTTGATAAAAGCCACATCCACAGATCTTTTCAAGATAATCAGTTCACTGTCATTGGCTTCTGTGGAAATGGCTGAAGGATACCCTAATACTCCCTAGAGGCCCTTCAGCTTGATTGAAGCCCACCTTTACTCTCTTAAAAGTCCCTTTGTTTAACTGAATACACTAGCTTTTTAATCTTTCTGAAGTTTATCTACTCATCAGTTGATGGATGTTTCTGTTATTTCCAGTTTTGGGCTATTATAAAGAAAGCTGCTGTAAATACTTGTTTACAAGTCTTTGTGTGGGCATATATTTTTATTTCTCTTAGGTAATTACTTAAGAGTGCAATTGCTGAGTCATAAGGGAAACATATTATGAGAAACTGTTAATGTTTTTCCAAAATTGTTATACCACTTTACATTCCTACCAGCAACATATGCCACTTCTGATTGCTCAATATTTTAAGTTTTAGCAATTTTAGTGGCTCTATAGTGATATCTCTTCATGATTTTAATTTTCATTTCCCTGATGATGACAACGCATTGAGTATTTGTTATGTGCTTATTGACTATTAATACAAATTTATTTGTGAAGCGTCTGTTCAAGTTGTTTTGCTCATGTTTTTAATGGGTTGTCTTTTTATTATTAAGTTGAGGAGAGTCTTTATATATTCTGGATACAAGTTCTGTTTTAGATTTAGGTATTGCAAATAGTTTCGCTCAGTCTGTGGCTTACCCTTTAATTTTCTTAACAGTGTTTTTTGCTGAGAAATTTTTAATTTTGATGAAGTATAGCCAATCAACATTTTCTTTTATAGTGATTTCTGGATCCTGTCTAATAAATATTTGTCTGCTAGGTAATGAAGATATTCTCCTATGCCTTTCCTGGAAGTTTTATAGTGTTAATTTTTACATTTAGGCCTATAATCCACCATGAACTTACTTTTACATGCAGTGTGAGGTATGCATCAAGGTACGTTTTGTGCTGTATGTATATCTAACTGCTCTATCACCATTTACTTAATGACTTACACTGTCCCATTTAATTGCTTTGGTGTCTCAGGTGGAAATAAATCAACCATATGAATTTAGGTCTATTTCTAGACTCTCTATTCTGTTCCATTGACTAATTTTTCTATATTTATGCCAATACTATGCCAACTTTTCAGTTGTAGCTTTATAGAAAGTATTAAAGTAAGGTAGGTAGGCTCTTCAGCTTTATTATTTTTTTTCTAGATTGTTTTGGCAACTGTACATCCTTTCAATTTCCATATACATCTTAGAATCTGTCAATCCCTACCAAAAATGCTATAATTTTGATAAGGATTGCATGACTTTTATAAATCAATTTGGGGAAAATAGACATTTTTACTGGAGAAAATATTCCAAACCATGAACATGGTATATTTTGTCTTTTATTTAGGCTTTCTTTAATTTTTCTCAGCAATATTATGTAGTAGTTTTTACTGTATTGCACACTTTTCAGTATATTACTCTACAGTTTGTGCACATTTTTGTTAAATTTATTCCTAAATATTTTATATTTTTAATGCTAATGCAAGGATTGTTTTTAAATGTTCATTTCTGATGGTATAAATAAATAAAACTAATTTTTGTTTACTGACCTTTCTCCCATAACCTTGCTAAACTCATTTATTAGTTCTAGTAGTTGCTTCGAAGAGTCCTTAGAATTTTCAACCAAATAATTTTGTCTAAAAATAAGAACAGTTCTACCCCATCCAGAATTTATAACTTTTATTTCTATTGCTTTCCTTATTGCATTGTCTAGGAATGCCAGTATCTTGTTAAATAGAAGTGGTGGGAGTTGATATCTTTGCTTTTTGCTTCATTTTAGGAAGGAGGTGTTCAATACTTCACTATCAAATATCATATCTACAGAATCTTCACAGGAGTATTTTATCCTTACACAATATATTGCATTTTTTCAGTATTTTTTAATGCTTGAGGGTCTAATTCGTAGCAGAAGCAGAAAGCTTGATCTCTACCTATTGTTCCTGTCTGAACTCCATAGTAATTCTTTCTTGGCCTGTAATTAAACTTTGTCAACCTTATTTGCTTTTGACCATCTTTCCCCTCCCTTTACACTTTTAATCACCCAGGTACTTACCTTCACAGCATCTCTGACTCTCTGTGCTGGGCCTTTGTCTGTCTATTACCCACAGATCCGCTCCTGCCCTACTCTGAATACAGAATGTGCTTCCCAGCCTCCCAGGTCAACTGGCTTTCCACCGGGTTCAGCTAATTTATGAGAGACTGGAGGGCTGGAGGGAGTGGGTGGGGCATTGCTTTCCTCCCCTATCGCCTTGTGTGGCATGTCTGTTAGCAGCTGCATCCCATTGTGAATCCTGCTCTGGCCAGAGAGACGCACCTGAGGTGGTCCCAGCTTCCATTAGATGGAGCTGTTTCGGGTCCCAGGTGACCTGACTTCGTTCTCTTGCCCCCAGCCTAAGGGCAGCAGTAGTTTCCTGCTCTTGCAAATCCCGGGGTTATCTGCTGTGTTGGTGTGGCTTCTGGTTCCTTCCGCACCCATGGGACCCTCTCCCTCCAGTGAGTTTCATTTGTGTAAATGCTTGAAGAGTTTTTAGTTTTCCTGGTTAAATGCTAACAGACGCTGTCTCTTACAAACTGTCCTGTTCTCAGATTGTCCTAATAGTATCAATGATCTATAATTACTATTCTTAATGGGGGAGTCAGCAAACAATAAAATATGCAAGCTTTTCATTTAGTTGTTACATAAAATGAGATGCAACTCCATATATGTTTTATGTATAGCAAGAGCTACTTACCTGTAATTTAATAAGTAGATTATTATTATGAGACACGGTCTTGCTCTGTCCCCCAGGCTGGAGTGCAGTGACGAAATCACAGTTCACTGCCACCTCGACCTTCCAGGCTTGGAGTCCTCCAGTGTTGGCCTCTTGAGTAGCTGGGACTACAGAGTGAGTGCTACTATGCCCAGCCATCAATAAGTGGATTATTAAGGGTTATTAACTTTTATTATGCATATAGCAAAATTCTTTTAACAGCATTGTTGAAAAACATTTCTAAATATTATAGTTACTCATAGCTGTCAGCCGTTGATATGTTTATCAATATAATTATTTGGAATAATTATATCGTTTCCCTGACCAGCTTGTGGACTTCAAGTCTTACACATACTGAAATCATGTTTAAAGCTTTTGGAAAATACAGGTTCCTGGAACCTAACCCAGACTGACAGTATCTGACTCAGGAGAAAGGAGGCCGGGGTGACACTTTGGCATTTAGCTTCTCAACCTCATGAGGGGTGTTTGGGAAAACAACATGACAAGTGGAAGGCTAAGCACAAGTACTATTCCCAAGGTCCCATTGGGTTGACTATTGGATTATTGTCTTTTTACCTCTGAGAAACTTACAAGGATTGCCATAGTTGCTGGACCTGATACAATATTAAAAGTATTCACATTCACATGAGGCATTTGTGGTACAAGAGGTGCCCCAGTCACTTCCTTGAAGCCTCCATCTGAGGTTTACTACAAAAACACTTAGTCATTTTCTGAGGTGTGACTATTTCTGTCTGATGGACAGGAAGGGGGGAAAGTTTTACTCATATCAATTAATAAAGAAGTTCTGGAAAGATCTTGTATTTCCAGAAAATAAGTCAACCTAGTAACACCACGAGCCCTGTTTGTACTTGTTTTGAATTGCCTGTAACTCAGATTTGGTCTGGGTGAGAAACAGGGTCACAAAACAGTATTTTCTGAATGTGAATCCATTTTCAAAGTTCCTGAAAGCTCTTCCTGAGAGCCCGTGGGGCTTTTTATACCTGCTCACTGTGGGAGGGATTTCCAATTGACCTTCAATGATTCTTTTTTTCCTCATCTTCCTTGGTATTAAGACTTTTTTTTTTTGAGTCTCACTCTGTTGCCCAGTCTGGAGTACAGTGACACGATCTTGGCTCCCTGCAACCTCTGCCACCAGGGTTCAAGCAATTCTCCCGTCTCAGCCTCCCGAGTAGCTAGGATTACAGGTGCATGTGACCATGCCTGGCTAATTCTTGTATTTTTAGTGGAGACAGAGTTTCACCATCTTGGCCAGGCTGGTCTTGAACTCCTGACCTCATAATCCACCCGCCTCAGCCTCCCAAAGTGCTAGGATTACAGGTGTGAGCCACTGCACCCAGCCGGTATTAAAACTTTTAGATCAACACACAGCTCCCAGAATAATCTGTCAATGCATGAAGGTGTGTCCAAGCTGTTCATGTCAACTATTGCATGTGCTCCCAAGGAAACATGATGGAAAGCCTTAATCTGGGACACAGAAAATAGGTAAAATTTAATCTCTTTGATGTCTTAAGAGAAGCCAGAGAAATATCTAAAGGTAAACAGTTTTAGAAAAAAATTTATCTATCTTACCTATCTCTATCAGTTAATCTTCCTCTCTACCTAATTCCTAAAGCATTCAAGGTGACTGGGTAGACACTGCCATTTATTAGAATTACTGACAAGGTATTGACTCCTTAAACAAAGCACTTTACAGGAATACTTGGCTAGTCTCAGATGAGCATGTGAGGTAAAGTTCAAGATAGACTTCTAATCATAGGTGCCTGGTCCAGTGATTATTTTTCCAAACACATACCTACATGCACAATTAAAATTGACCTACACAATCAGTTTGATCTTGCTTTTGGGTCAGTTGACATCATACTGTGAACATTTTGTAATTCTTCTGAAATTCTTCAAACTGATTCCATCGAAAAACAAAGACGTCGTGTATTTGACTTCCCCTTTATTGTTGACTATGTCTGTTATCCTCACTCTTTATTATTAGAAAGCATGCTGTGAAGGGAGAGTATCAGTCGCCGTCATCCTGGCTGGCTCGTGTAGGTTGAGAAGGCAGCAGTCATGGGAAGGGCAGGAAAGGGTGTCTAGAAATGCCATAAGGATCAAGTCACAGACCTGAGAGCAGCCTCAATGGCTGCCATAGAGCGCAAATACAAGCACTGCCTACCTCAAGTCCTATTAGTTTGTCTTTTTTTTTTTTTTTTAGACAGAGTTTCACTCTTTGTTGCCCAGGCTGGAGTGCAGGAGTGCAATGGCGCGATCTCAGCTCACTGCAACCTCCGCCTTCTGGGTTCTAGCGATTCTCCTGTTTCAGCCGCCTGAGTAGCTGGGATTACAGGCATGCACCACCGCACCCTGGCTAGTTTTGTATTTTTAGTAGAGATGGGATTTCTCCATGTTGGTCAGGCTGGTCTCGAACTCCTGACCTCAGGTGATCCACCCGCCTCAGCCTCCCAAAGTGCTGGGATTACAGGTGTGAGCCACTACACCTGGCCCTTGTCTTGTTTTTATTTGCAACCAAATTGCAATTCATCATCATTTCATTCCAAATTACTGGAATCCCAGAAGCACCTCCTGACTGTTACCTGTTGAACTCTTGGTTAGAACCTCTATTACCTATAGTAGCAATTTATTTTGCTAGGTATGATAGTGAATATTACACATATTACATTAATATTACAGACAACTCCATGGTATTTTGATAATTATTCCTATTTTACAGAAATGAAAATGGAGGGTCACTGCCCAGTGTCTCGGCTTGTAGGTCAGGCAAGCAAGCATCTGACCCTGAACCTCTGCCCTTGGCACTGTGCCACCACCGTGCTGGTAGTGTTACCGATGCTGGATGGGGGCTGAAATGTCAAATGAGTGGTAAGCTGAGCCAGAAAGGACACCAGGCCCACCAGAGAGCCAGGCTGAGAGTCAAGCTAGAAATAAGTCTGTGCTGGCCAATTTACTACAGGCTCCACTGAATGATGACAACATGAGTTCAGGGACAAATAGCGGTGGGGGCCCACTTCTAGTTCTTCAGGACGGGCTTTCTCCACTCTGCCTGCATGTCTGGGTCACCACGGAAGCTTAAAGAAGTTTCCTCTGCACATTGTACACAGAGTTAGTCAGTTTTGATGGAGCTGGAGCGTCGGCAGCTTTGACAAGCTTCCTGGGTGATTTCAATGTGCCCCCAGGGTTGAGAACCACTTTTTAGGGACTTCTGAGGCTCTGAACTAGTGGTTGATGAAAGTGCTAATGTGTCCTGTAGAAAAACACTTTTCAGCAGGGCACGGTGGCCTATGCCTGTAATCCCAGCACTTTGGGAGGCTGAGGTGAGTGGATCGCTTGAGGTCAGGAGTTCAAGACCAGTCTGGCCAACATGGTGAAACCCCATTTCTACTGAAAATGCAAAAAAATTAGCCTGGCATGGTGGCACATGCCTGTAATCCCAGTTACTCAGGAGGCTGAGGCAGGAGAATCACTTGAACCCAGGAGGCGAAGTTTGCAGTGAGCCGAGATCACACCACTGCACTCCAGCCTGGGTAACAGAGCAGGACTCCGACTCAAAAAAAAAAGAAAAAAAAGAAAAAGAAAAGCACTTTTCATTATGTAAATTAATCTTATTACTATAATAAGGGTCCCAGAAAGATGTAGCAGTAGTTAAACAGGTGATATATAGAGGAATCCCGGTATCTATTTTTCTGTTGTGAAGTCAGAGGACCAGGAACCTAGTGCTTATATGCACAGCAATGTGGGAGGCAGATGTGAGGAAAAGTCTGGGATTCATAGATTTTCATTTCAGCTTAGAAGTTCCTTAGCAGTGAAGCTGTCGGTCTGACCAACGTGAAATCTTGTACGTCATGAAACCACTCACTGCCACCTGGTGTCATTTTTTTCCTCCTCTCCCTCCCTCCCTCCTTCTCTTCTTCTTCCTCCCTCCCTTCCTCCCTT
>PVKP010036552.1:0-22374 GCA_004027715.1 Plecturocebus donacophilus | reverse complement strand
GACCCAAACCCCGCCCACTCCCTGGACCCAAAACCCACCCACTCCATGTAGACAGAGCCCGAGGGAACATAAGTGCGCCGCGAGCCTCAGTGCCCTCCGGAGCACAGGGTCTCACAACCGGCCGAGACGACATGTCCAGGGCACACTGCGGTGGCCGACGGAGGCCTCCTGGGGCAGCGGAGGGAGGACTGCTGTTTCTGCGGATGGAGGCCGTGGCACTAGAGCCCAGTGCTGCGGAGACCGGGCGGGTGGGAGGCACTGCGGCCAGCAGGGGTCAGCAGAGGCCCGTTGCTCCCCGGCTCCTCGTCCACCCAGAGGACTGAGGCCTCGAACCAGAGCCCCAGGTGCAATGACTTAGAAATTTAAAAAGAAAGAAAATCATCTCCTGGTCATACATCCACGTGAAACCGAAACAGTGGCCCAGAAAAGCTACTGCTGACAACATACAGCAAGGAAGCTCCCACCCGAGCCTCCGGGCACATTTTAAAAACAAAACCAAACACACAATACCTCTGTCTTGTGGGAGGCAGGCAGGTTGCTTGAGCCCAGTTGTTCAAGACCAGCCCGAGTAACGTGATCCCCACCCATCTCTCCAAGAAAAGGGGGAAAAGAAAGAAAGAAAAGGCAGTTTCACGTGAATTTCAACATGCATTGGGAAATATCTATACATACATTTTTATATATTGACATGACGAGTCCTTCACTTTGAGATTTCACAGAGGTAACTGCTTAGAATAAAGCTGTTTCATATTTAAATTACAAAAGTT
Source organism: Plecturocebus donacophilus (assembly GCA_004027715.1). NCBI lineage: Eukaryota > Metazoa > Chordata > Mammalia > Primates > Pitheciidae > Plecturocebus > Plecturocebus donacophilus. Next base: position 21,607 of record PVKP010036552.1, on the reverse strand, counting down.
AGTTGAAAATATTAAATGATGTACAATACCCCAGAGGAAAGCAAATATGGCAGAACTCACGAGGGTGATTAAGAAATGGAGTGGAAGACAGTGGTCTTCATTCTTGAAGTTGAAAAGCAGTGAACGCGGCTATCACTTCTGACAGCCGAGGCTGGTGCACGGGTGCTTGGCCTCATAGCACAGCAGGCACAAAGTTCTGCAATCGACAGACTCAGTGGCCAGAACTGCAGTTTTCTTTTCTGAGACTCAATGGGAAAAAAAGTTTCCAGCCCTCCGCCCTTCCTCCTAAAGGCAGGACGTTTGATCTGTTCGTTTCACAAAAACGCCGTCACCTTCAAGTTTAAAATTAGTCAAGTCCTAGCATCCCATTTCTGGGAATTTATCTTAGAGACAGACCAGCTCAAGTACGAACCACGCAAGGATAAGATTATTCATCGCAGCTTCATCTGTAACAGCAAAAGGCTGAAAACCACCTACACGTTCACCCACGGGGCTGCTGAAATGCCCCACAGGCCAGCCCTCCGTGGAATGCTGTACGCACCCCCAGAAAGAGAACCGGGAAGCTCTGCAGGCAAAAACACGGAAAGCTCTCCAGCAAATGCTGTCAGGTACATGAAGCAAGGCACGAAATTGTGTATGCCGTATGTGAGCATGTGTATATGTCCACAATATTTCTAGAATGATGCCGAAAAAGAAATGTTTAACGCTGGTGGCTCTGGAGAAAAGAAATGAGTGAGGGACGGCGGGGAGGGGGACAGAAAAGTGTGAGGAAAATGTAATTTGTACTGTGAAGCCCTTTGGACCTTTCTAAAAATGTCACTGAGGTGAAATTCACATACCATTAAATTCACCATTTTAAAGTATACGGTTCACGGCCGGGCGTGGTGGCTCACACCTGTAATCCCAGTACTTCGGGAGACTCAGGTAGGAGGGTCCTTTGAAGCCAGGAGTTCAAGAGTAGCCTGGGAAACATAACAAGACCTTGTCTCTACAAAAAAGATTAAAAAATTAGCCAGGCGTGCTGGTACACGCCTGCAGTCCCAGCCACCAGGAGGCTGAGATGGGAGGACGACTGGAGCCTGGGGTCGGAGGCTGCCGCGAGCTATGATCACACCGCTGCATTCCAGCCTGAGCAACAGGGTGAGGTCACGTCTCAAAAAAAGTGTACAGTTCAGTGGCATTTAGTACATTCACAGTGTTGTGCAACCATCATCTCTGTCTATCAAAACATTTTCATCCCTCCAAAAGGAGACCCCATACCCATCAAGCAGTCCCCTGGTACATTCTGCATGCTCCACTGCATCTATCAGGGTTCTGCAAAAAAGAGATGGCCCCCTTAAAAGGGGCAGGCGAAGAGCTTAAGGAAGGGGCAGAGAGGTGAGGACAGTGTCAAGGGAGCCACGGGGGAGGGTGAGGCAGCCACGAGGAGCTGGACACTTGTGACCTGAAGGACCTGGGGTTGAACTGTTCCCCCTGAGGCCAGAGCTGGCTGGAGGGGCTGCTGCCAAAAGTGTGGCCAGCAGAGAGGACGAGAGGGGAATGAAAACTCCAACCTTTCCTCCTGTCCACCTTCTGCTGTCCTGCCACTGCCCGGCATCGGCCTGACAACCAGAGGCCAGAGGCCAGGAGCCCAAGGGATGGTCACACAGGGCAGCTCTGGGGACAGAGCCAGGGAGAGAGGACAGAGGGAATCTGGGCCAAACAGAAAACTGGCATGTTGCTTGTGTTTATTTTTCAAAATGAACTTAACCATTTAAAAAGCTCAGCTGACTCCGAATCCATTGTGCCCTGACCTTTTCAGCACGGTGTCCCAGCCTGGAGCTTCTGTTGAAATATACCCTTTGTCCTGGTTCCCGGCTGGGGTCAGCCCTCCTCGCAGTGACGGCAGAGTGACCCTGTTCCCATCAGCCTCTGTAGCCAGCCCACCTCCTGCGGCCGCCCGACCCTCAGTTCACTGCCCGCCCTGGCGAGGGGGTCTGCCGGGCCTTTTTGCTCTTGGTTCCTTGACACCATCTCTTCTCTGTGGCCACGCAGGGCACTCGGGGTCCCTGCTGCTTTCTTGCGCAACCTCAGGTTGCTGTTATGCTCAGACCTGGAAGATCCGCCCAGGGGACGTCTGTCTTCTCAAGGTCCTCCCCACGGCCTTGCTTGTTTGAACTCTCTTTCCCTTCCTGGTTCCCTGGATCCATGAGAATCTGAGGGATAGTCGGGGGAAGGAGGGTTGGAGACGAAGAACTTACACATTTTTCCAAACCTTCCCAAGCTCTCATCTTGACCAAGTCTTCTGAACTTCAGAGCTGAGGATCCGATGTCTTTTTCTCTGATTAAGGTTCTTGTCGGGTGGGGAGACACTGACCTGTCACTTGCAGTGGCGTCTCATTTGGTCCCTCCAATCAGCCCATGGGCAAAGGGCTCCCCGTCACCTTCTCACGTCCAGTGGGAGCTGGCGGCCACTTTGGCTCAGCCCAGGCCATCATCCTCATGATTCAAACAGTGAAAACTGAGGCCAGGAGAGGGCAGAGATCTGCTCAGTGGACCTTCAACAGCGTTGGGAAGGCAGCATCTGGGGGCCTGTGGCCTGTGCCCCAAGTTTGCTAGAAGGCAGCCCAGCGTTTTCTCCGGTACCTGCCTTCACCAGTCAGACAGCAAGACAGCATCACCTGTGGCCCAGCTGGATCTATTTCTTCTTGGGAACATCTCATAGGTATCCCCACTAACACCTCCTGTACACAATGTATACGGAATTGAATTGTGTCCCCAGCAAATTCATGTCTACCCAGAGTCTTGAATGTGATCTTTTTTGAAAACAGGGTCTCTGCAGACACAGTTAGTTAAGATGAGCTTCTATGGGATCAAGGAAGGCCCTACTCCAATGACTGGTGTCCATCTAAGAAGAGAAAATAGGAACATAGACTGCCATGGTTGGAAAATTTCCAACGAATTTCATATATTGGAAACTTAACCCCAAAATGCATATCTTGATTGGAGGTGGGGCCCTTGGGAGGTAATTAGGACTAGGTAAGGTCATCAGGGTGGGGTCCCATGTTGAAACTGGAAACTTTAGAAGAGGAAGAAGAGAGACCTGAGCTGACACCACACTCTTGTCCTCTTACCGTGTGACACCCTCCATGTTATGACGAGCAAGAAAGCCCTCACCAGATGATGGTACCTTAATATTGGACTTCCAGCCTCCAGAGCTGCAAGAAAGCAATTTCTTTTTTGGTTATGTGTTTGTTTTGGTGTTTTTAAAAACTGGTTTTGTTTTTTGAGGCAGGGTCTCACTCTGGTTGTCCAGGCTGGAGTGCGGTGATGCAATCATGGCTCACTACAGCCTCCATCTCCCAGGATTCAGTGACCATCCCACCCCAGCCTCCCAAGTGGCTGAGACCACAGGCACACACCGTGGTGCGGCACCCAGCCAATTCTGTTTTATTTTTTGAAGATACAAAGTCCACTATGTTGCCCCGTATGGCCTTGAACTCCTAGGCTCCAACGATCCTCCCAGCTTGGCTTCCCAATGTGCTGGGATGACAGGCGTGAGCCTCCGCACCCAGCCTACTTTCTTTATGAAATGCCCAGTCTGAGGTATTCGGTGATAGCAACAGAAAACGGACGAAGCCGTAGACTCAGAGGAAAGATGGCTATGTGAGGGCAGAGGCAGAGGCCGGAGAGACGCAGGTGCAAGCCGAGGAACCCCCGGGACGGCCGGCGACCCCCGGCAGCTGGGAGAAAGGCAGGGTCTGCCCGGAGCCCTGCGAGGAGTGGAGCCCCGAGCGCGTCTTCTGACTTCTGGCCTCCAGAGCCGGGAGAGGACACATCTCTGTCGTTTCAGGGCATCCAGTTTGCGGAACTTTGTCACGGCAGTCCTGGGGACCAACACATGTTAGAGGGGGACTCCTGGGCTTTAGAAAAAGGCCTTGTCCTATGTGGATTTCCCATCCTTTATGGCTGCCTGAAGCCCACCCTTAACACGCTCCTTTCCTTTAGAGGAAGAGGCAGATCCAGGCTTCCATTCAGGTGTCCCTGGAAAGCCACGTTCCTCGGTGGGCTCTACGTGTCGTCGGCACAAATGCTTCTGTAACCACATGACAGTCCTCAGTGTTAGAAATGTCTCCTTCCTCCCCCCAGCACGGGTTCCCTCCTCGGATCTCCAGCCTCCACGCGGGACCTGGGGGAGGTGGGCTGAGTGGGTGAGGTCCCTCCCAGGGCAGCGTTCGGCAGGCTGCAAGTCAAGGGCCGAGTGCATGCGGCCACTTCGAGATGTGGGTCTGGGTTTGTGCTCAAAACCGCTATGGCCTTTTAAAGCCAGGCAGGAGGTTTTCTGGGGGCCCAGAAGCCCTGAGCCCATTGGCCAGACCTCCTGGGAGAACCGGAGCAGATTTGCATCAAAAAGAACACTGGCTTCATTGAAATTCTCCTCGTTTGAGTCAAACAAAACCACAAAGAAAAGGAAAGTTTTAATTCTGAGCAACTTCACCGCTGAGGAGGGTTTTTTTTTTTTGACCTTCTAAAAATAGAGAGGAAATGAGACTCTCTGGGTCACTCTAGTCGCCGCCTCTCCCTGCCCCACGCCCGCCCCCACTGCCCACTCAAGGCCAGCCTCTCGCAGTGGCTGACTGAGCTCTCTTCAGTGGAAGCCTAGGCAGATGCCACGCAACTCTGGAGCGGGATACGGCTGCCCCCACGGGGACCCCAGCATGCTGGACAGCAGGGAGGCCCCACAGGAGAGCCGGCAGGACACAAGTGTGGGGACCTCCCAAGAAAAATCGAAAACCAGGTAAGTCAGCGGTTGGGTTTCTGCAGACTGCACCTGTGGGCCGAGTTCCAGACTCGACCCTGCTGTGTGAACCTGGGCAAGCTGCTTCTCTCTCTGAGCCTCGGTTTCTCCACCCGAGAAATGAAGGGAAGAACCTGGGCGATCTGTAGGATGGAAGAACCGATCGTTTAGAGGGCTGCTTAGCATGGCCAAGAAAGGCTCATCACAGAACGAGGCACATTCCAGGGGTATGAGCTGGGGCTGCAGTTGGGGACCCATTGGAGCTCAGCTGGATGGAAGAAGAATTTTTCACTCAATAAGAATGTTTCCCTGTCTCCTCAGGGGGCCTTTGGCATGTGGGGGTCAAAGATAGACAAGTTTTGGCGGGGCACCAGAGTGTCTGGCTCCAGCTCGCTGTGTGACCTTTGGCAAGTCCCCGGGCCCTCTCTGGGCTGCAGTGTCCCCGTCTGAGTGTGAGTGCAGTGGCTGAGGTTTCCCTGAAGCCCTTCCACTGTATACTGCAGTGATCTGTGATTCAGAGGAAGCGGATTCAATGTGTCCGGCATTCACCAGTGCCCACCCTGGCCCAGGCCCTGTCCATCCAGGGAGTAGGGGATCCCGAGAAGATGGGACTCAGTCCCAGCCCTGGGATGCGCTGGCCAGGAGGCAGGAAGAAGGCAGACACACAGACGAGCATACACACAGACACACAGACACACACGTACACACACACAGACACAGACACACAGATGTACATACACACAGCACAGACACACACACACAGACACATATACACACAGACACAGACACACACATACACACACAGACACAGGCACACAGACGTACATACACACAGACACACACACACAGACACACACACACACAAACACACACAGACACACACAGGACTCCAGGCCCCCGACATCTGTGATTTGTGTCCAGGAGGGGCGCGCACGAAGGGACAGAGAGAGAGTGGCTTCTAACTGGGGGCGCCTGAGATGGACCTTGACAGCCAGAGTGGAGACAAGGGCAGTGGGCGGAGAGAACGACCTCACACAGCAAGACGGGGAGTTCGGGGCTGGGAGAGGGTTAGCGGGAAGACGGGTGGAATGCCAGGTCCGAGCCCTCTGCAGTAATGGGAGGAACTGCCAGTGGCTGAGCTACCAAGACTGACCACTGGGCAAGGAAGATGGGGGGAGCAGATGCCGTACCTCGGAGACGGCGCGGGGCTGGCGGATGGGCCCTGCCCTGGGTCTCCAGGGAACCCTGCTAAGCCAGAGTGGACGCCTGTCCTCTCAGAAGCAGAGACTCCTCTGCAAAGCCTCCAAGAGCGCCGGGGCCAACCCCTCCCTGGGCATGGGTCAGACGCAGAGAGGGTCAAGGGCCCCTGGAGGAAAGCTGGACTGACTTCCTCGCCCAAGCGCCGATTCAGGATCGCCTTTGGGCCCTGGCGTCCTGCCATCTCCCCTCCTCCCTGGGGCTTGTGGGCTGAGAAAGCAGGAAGGCCAGGTGAGGCGCTCAGAGAGGCACATCGAAATGTGTCCAGAGGCCGGGCGCGGTGGCTCACGCTGTACTACCAGCACCTCGGGAGGCTGAGGTGGGCAGATCGCCAGAGGTCAGGAGTGTGAGACCCACCCGGCCAACGTGGTGAAACCCTGTGTCTACTAAAAGTACAAAAAGCAGCCAGGTGTGGTGGCACCCCTGTAATCCCAGCTACTCGGGAGGCTGAGGCAGGAGAATCGCTTCAACCTGGCACGTGGGGTTGCAGTGAGCCGAGATCACGCCACTGCACTCCAGCCTGGGCGACAGAGCAAAACTCTGTTTCAAACAACAAAACAAACGAAAAGGGAAATGTGTCCAGAGCAGGGGTGGACAGGCATGAGGACAGCCAGGGCCAGGGGAGCCCTTGAAAACAAAATCAAGGTCTGCTGCATCTCAGGGTCTTCTGCTCCCTGTGAGTGGGGGACCAATGGGGCTCAGGAGCCCGGTGGTTTTGACATCCATGTCTCAGGCCTGTGGTGAGAAGGGGTGGCAGAGGGTCCTGTGTGCCCTGCAAGGCTCACAGAGGCCCGGGCTTGTTTTGCAGACATCACTAAAGGAAGGCAGGCAAGCTTGCAGAGCCCCAGGCCTGTGCAGGGAAGGACTCCCTCCTGAAAGCGTAAAGGGTCTGGGGACCCTGTAGGGAAAGAGAAAGGCTAAAAACCCGAGTTAGAGTGTCAGTTCTATTTTCTTGCTGGGTGACTTTGGATACATTGTTTAACCTCTCTGAGACTCAATAGCATCCTCTGTGCAAATAAATATAAAACGCCTGACCTTCATTGACACTGCAGAAAAACTGGGTGGATTCCATCAGCTGATGTGTATGAAAATGTTTTCAAAGCTCAAGAGTTACCCATCACAGCCACAGTCGCCCTCATAGCGACATCCTGGAATGCTCTCAGCAGCAGGCTAGAGGGCACATGCCTTGGGTTCCAGTCCAGCTCTGCTCCTAACCCATTCTGTGACCCTTGGTAAGACACCTTCTCTGAGCCTCAGTTTCCCCATCTGTCAAACAGGGAATCTAAACCTGCTCTGACATTCTTGCAGAGCAGCTGTGGGGAAAGAACTCCGAATCCTTGTTAAACATTGTTCTAAAATCAGCGACAGCCAGGGGTAGTGGCTCATGCCTGTGATTCCAGCACTTTGGGAGGCCGAGGAAGGAAGATTGCTTGAGTGCAGGAGTTCAAGACCAGTCTGGGCAACATAGCGAGACCTCGTCTCTACTAAAAATTTAAAAATTGGCCAAGCATGGTGGTGTGCACCTGTCGTCCTAGCTACTCAGGAGGCTGAGGTGGGACGATTGCTTGAGCCCAGGGGTGTGAGGCTGTAATGAGCTATGACCGCTGCGCTACAGCCTGGACTACAGAGCAAGACTCTATGTCTCAAAAAAAATAATTAAAATAATAAATAGACTGGGCGCGGTGGCTCACACCTGTAATCCTAGCACTTTGGAGGACAAAATGGGTGGATTGCTTAAGCCGAAGAGTTTGAGACCAGCCTGGGCAACATGGCGAAACCGTGTCTCTACAAAAAAATACAAAAATTTGCTAAAAAAAAAAAAATACAGAGAAAATTAGCCAGACGTGGTGGCGTGTACCTGTAGTCCCAGCTACTCGGAAGACTGATGTGGGAGAATCAGCTGAGCCCAGGAGGTCAAGCCATGATGGCGCCACTGCGCTCTACCCGGGTGACGCAGCAAGATCTGTCTCAAAACACAGATAAACAAATAAGGCAAAGAGGTGGTTGCTGTGGCCGCCCCTTCCTGCTTCTCTGCTTCTCCAGGCCGACCCCAGGAGGGAAGGTTTATTGGTCCTTTTTCCCACTGCTGATAAACACGTACCGACCGGGCAGTTACAAAAGAAAGAGGTTTATTGGACTTACAGTTTCGTGTGGCTGGGGTGGCCTCACAATCATGTTGGAAGATGAAAGGCACGTCTCACATGGCAGCAGACAAGAGAGCTCGAGCAGATAAACTCCCCCTTGTAATAACCACCAGCTCTCGTGCGACTCACTATCACAAGAAACGCAGGGGAAAGAGTGCCCCCATGATCCAGTTACCTCCCATCTGCTCTCTCTCACAACACGTGAGACTTCAAGATGAGATTTGGGTGGGGACACAGCCAGACCGCATCAGAGAGGCTCTATCTCAGACTATCTGCCCTGACCTTGTGGCCGAGGTGGCTGCTCCTGGGGAGAGGTGGGCCTGCATTCCTCCATAGCCTGAGAGGGGCTTATCCTCCCCTACTCCTTCCCAGTGTTGCAGAGGGGAAGGCAGGAGGTGGAGGAAAGGGGAGGCTGAGAGCCCAGGAGGGCTTGCACCCTGGCCTGACCCCCACCAGCTGCAGGACTGGGCTTGAGTGTTTGGGGCAGGTGTCTGGAGGAGGCAGCCAGGCCGGGGCCAGGAGAAGCAGAACCCACAGGAACTGAGCGGACACTGGCCCTGCTCTGGCAGCTTGTGTTCCATGCCCTTGAGGCTGTGGCTGTAGACCATGCCCTCCATCAGAGCCACCCCGTGAGCCTGCCCAGGCCTAGGTCCTGACCCTGGGGATCCCTCTGTCCAGTGGAGACACCAGTCTCCCCGAGACTAAAGCAGCGCATTTCGGAAGAAGGGCTTGGAAGGAAGCTAAGAAGAGGACCGTCCATCCTGGGTTTGAAAGGCTGCAGATGCCCGGATGGCACGCAGGGCACCGTGGAGATGTTACGGGTGGCCATCAGACTGGTCAGGCTGGGGCCAGGCTAACTCCTGGGCCTAGCAGAGGCTGATGTGGGCAGACTAAGGGCAGCCGGGCCCAAAGGAGGAGGCAGATGGGAGCCCTGAGACGGGCGCCCGCAGCAGCGGCCTGGGGAGCGCCTGCTTTGTGACTCCAGCAGCAGTGAGTGCAGGCCGGGCTGGGGGCGAGACAGAGGCAGGAAGCCCCAAGTGTCCCGTCTGGGCCGGGGACGGATGGCAGGCTCTGAACTGACCACACTCACTCTGGGTTCCTAGCTGCAGAGAGGAGGAGCCCCCTAAGAGCCAGGGACGTGGGACGGTCACAGGAGGCTGCTACAAGCCCCGTGAGCAAGGCTGTTCTTACTGACAGCGCTTTCCCAGAATGACGGAGAGCACGCTCCACCTCTCTGGGGACAAATGTCACTGAGAGGACTTCGCTGGGCGCGGCGGCTCACACCTGTAATCCCAGCACTGTGGGAGGCTGAGGCGCGTGAATCACCTGAGGTCAGGCGTTCGAGACCAGCCTGACCAACATGGAGAAGCCCCGTCTCTACTAAATACACAAAATTAGCCGGGCGTGGTGGCACAGGCCTGCAGTCCCAGCTACTCGGGAGGCTGAGGCAGGAGAATCGCTTGAACCCGGGAGGAAGAGGTTGTGGTGAGCCGAGATCACGCCGTTGCACTTCAGCCTGGGAACAAGAGCAAAAGTCTGTCTCAAAAATAAAATAAAATAATGACATGGACTACCTGGGCTTTCTAGTACTGAAATCCTTCCCACTCCCACTGCCCACTTCCCCTGATACAGAAACACGGTTGTTTCATGCTCGGGTTTCTTTCTTGTTTCTCTCTGTTTTTGTTAAGAATAGATTCATTTATTCAAAATTATTCATTGCAGAATAATCAGGCACTGTGCTAAGCACTGAAGAATATAACAGAAAACAAAAAAAAAAAACTCTTTAAGAAGTTTGCATGCTCGCAGGGAAGACAGACATTAACAAATAATTACATAATTTAACTGTAATTGTGCTAGGTGCCACGAATGACTAAAAAAATAGAGCGAATGTAATCAACACCACTGAATTATACACTTAAAATATTTCAAATGGAAAATGTTACGTTATATGTATTCCACCACAATAAATATATTTTTTTAAATTGTTGATAATTTAAAAAAAAATGGAGGGGATGTAATGAAGATCTGACTTGGTTTTGAGGGTCGGTACAGACTTTCCTGGTAAAGCAACGTTTAAACTGAGACTGGGAACGGGGCAGATTGGGCCTGTCATGTAAAAGCCACAGAAAATCAAGGTGCTGGCGTCAAGAGCCCAGGATCAAAGGGTAGGGCAGGTCTGTGGGAGGTGTGAGTCCCGGGGGCAAACCAGTCATGGGCCCAGACTTCTGAGTACAGATCTGGATACCTTCTGGATGCAAGTCAGCCCAAGCCAGCTCCGGTCCTTGCAGGAGCTGCACAGTTTTTAGCCAGGGGCAGCAGAGCTCAAGCTGACCTGGAGTCAGGATCTGGGCCCAAAGCTAACTCATTATCCCTAGTCAAGCCCGAGAATGACAGAGTCCTAGGCAAGCAGGTTTTTTTAGGTCACTGAGTCCAACCTACTGTGTTACAACATTCACATATTATCAATCTACTCTGACTTGATTACCTCCAGGGAAGGGGAACTCACTACTTACCTCTTCATTCCTGCAAAAGCAGTCTCATCTAGGGCCAGTGGTGGTAGAAAAAAAATCCTATCTCACACTGGGTCCTGTGAGAGACCCCTGGACCCCAGCTCTGGCCTCCTACCCAGACAATTCTGGCTCCTTGCAAGGGACCCTGTGAGGAACACTTTAGAATAGGGCTGGGAAGGTGCTTTGGAAACTGTAAAGTTTGTGAGCATGTGAGCCTAGCTCAGACTGGCCCCAAGCAGCTGAGAAATAAGAATATAGACGTCAGCCGGGTGTGGTGTGCACACATCTACGGTCCCAGCGACTCGGGAGGCTAAGACAGGAGACTGGTCAATCACTCAGTCTCCACTCTCACTTTCCATAAGTAACCACTGTTCGGAAGAGGCAGAGTTCCGGCTGCTCTTGAGGATCGCGTGCATGGAATCACACAGAACGTTACTTGTCTGCTTCCTTATACTCATCAAAATGTTTGTGAGATTGATGTGTATTGCTGAGTGTCTCAGTAGTTCATGCTTTTTTAAGTAGAATTCCATTGTATGGCTATACTACCGTTTTTTTATCCATTAATCTATTAATAGGCATTTGAGTTGTTGCCAGTGTGAGGATTTTATGAATAAAGCTGCTATGAAATTCTTGTACAGGGTTTTTTTTGTGGACATATGTTCTTATTTTCTTGGATAAATCCCTAGGAATAGAATTACTGGGCCAGAAGGTAGGTGTGTGCTTAAAGAAGTTGCCAGAAGTTTCCACATCTTTGTCAACACTGTGTATTGTTACTCTTTTTAGTTTCATTCTGGTGGGTGAATAGTGATATCTTGTGGTTTTATTTAAATTTCCCTGAAGATCAATGATATTGAGCATATTTTCAATATGCATATTGGTCATTTTTCATGTCTTCTTTTGTAAAGTATCTATTCAAATATTTAGCTCATTTTGTAATTGGGTCCTTAATCCTTTTATTATTGATTTGTAGACATGCTTTATGTATTCTGGATATATTTTATCAGATATACATATTGCAAATATTTTTTCCCAGTTTGTGGCTTATCTTCATTTTCTTAATGGTGTGTCTTTTTTGTTTTTGTTTTTGTTTTTGAGACAAGAGTCTCACTCTGTCACCCAGGCTAGAGTGCAGTGGCATGATCTTGGCTCCCTGCAGGCTCCATCTCCCGGGTTCAATAAATTCTCGTGCCTCAGCCATCTGAGTAGCTGGGACTACAGGTGTGTGCCACCTTGCCCAGCTAAGTTTCGTATTTTTAGTAGAGATTGAGTTTCACCATGTTGCCCAATCTGGTCTTGAACTCTTGACCTCAAGTGACCCACTCGCCTTGGCCTCCCAAAGTGCTGGGATTACAGGTGTGAGCCACTGCACCCGGCCAAAGGTGTGTCTTTTGATGAGCAAGTTTTTTTTATCTAATAAAGTCCAATTTACCTAGATATTTTCTTCTATGGTTAGTGCTATTGTGCCCTCTCCAAGAAATCTTTGCTATTTCTAGGTCATATATATGTGTGTGTGTGTGTGTGTGTGTGTGTATGTGTGTATATATATATATATTTTTTTTTTTCATTCATGGCATAGTGTTTATTTATATCTTAAAGTAACAAGTCTACTTGTACATATTGATTTCACAGCATCAGTAAATTTGTATACTTGGGAGATTGTTTCTGGGTTATAATTCTTCCTCTGTGTCTCGTGACCGTTTCAGGGTATTCAAGGAATCTTCTGTCTGCAATGAACATGCAGAAGTAATAACAGTATCTCTAAATCCCTGAGGTGTGATTTGAAACAGTACTGTGGATTCCTTCTGGCTGGGTGACTTGTACAATGTTGCCAACCTTTGCTTTCGGTCCCAATGAAAGATTAGCCGTATTGTAGCAGCATGTCCCCAACTTTCCCCTAATGCAGGAATGAGCAAGGCCTGATTTTTATCAATCTTTGTTGTCATTTGATTGGTTAAAATTACAGCTAATCTGTGATTATTTGCAACACTGATCATTTGCTGGGCTAGGCCATTTAATAACCGAGTACGAAGAGACAGGTCATCTAGGTCATGACGAAATGGAAAAGCAATACCATCCACTATCACCAACCAAACCTTTGAGTGTTCTGAAAGGAAATCTGGAAGAAGATAAACTTGTGCCAGTAACTCTGTGTAGTCACGACAGCGAAAATAATAAATATGGGAAAGAATATTTTCAAGAGTGAAATCCTCCAAAGCTTTTCGGTGTTCCTCTCCCTTGTGTTTTTCTGCTATAAGCTGAAGGTGCTGAATGCAGGCAGTAGCAAGGTCTATATTATATACATGTATATGTGTGTATATATTTTCATAGCAACAAAAACATAAAACTTCTAGAAACTTTTTTTAAAATGTGTAAGATATCTGCACTGAAAGGTATAAAACATGGTTGAGACAAATCAAAGACCTAAATTATACATGTGTGTACATATATGTGTGTGTGTATATGTATATTCCCATGTGTTCTACTTTTTCCCACATTAAATTGCTTGGCTCTTCTGTCAAAAATTTACCACATTTGTGTCAGCCTGTTTCTGGATTTTTCTTCCAATGAGCAATTATTTTTTTTCTTTATATAATACCACGCTGTCTTCATTCTATAGCTTTTTTAAAAGATTTTTTTTGTAGAGATGGGGTCTTGCTACATGGCCCACGCTGGCCATGAACTCCTGGTTTGCAGCAATCTTCCCACCTTGATCTTCCAAAGTGCTGGGATGAACAGGCTGGGGCCACTGACCCGTCCCACTACTACAGCTTTATACTAAGTCTTGAAATCAGGTAGTGCTGGTCCTCTAACTTCTGAATTGTTTTCCCCCATGAGATTGTTTTGTCTATGCTAGATGCACTAGGCAGCGTCTAAGATACTGCTCAATGATTCTTGCCCTCTGATATTCTTGCCTTTGGGTTCTTGTGTAATCTGCTACCCTAGAACATGGGCTGGATCTAGTGATTCATTTCTAACATAGAATATGGCAAAAGTGATGGAATTTCTTTTTTTGTTTCTATATAATTTTTATTATGACTATAAAAATAATTCTGTAGTCAATAACAATTTAATTCTACATTTTAAAATAACTAAAAGTGTATACTTACAAAAAGCAATGGAATTTCACTTCAGAGATTAGACTACCAGAAGACTGTACCTGTCATTTTGACCGCTCTGTTTCATTTTCCTACTTGCTCACTCTAAGACAGACCCATGTGGTAAGAACCTGAGGGAGACCTCTGGCCAACATCCAGAGAGGAATTGACAGCCACCTGCAGAACCGAATCCTGCCAACAATCATATGAGTAGCTTGGAAGCTCATTCTCCTCAACTGAGCCTTCATATGAAGACTGCAACCCTGGCTGACAGTTTGACAGTAACCCTATGAGACAGTTTGAGCCACAGCTATGCCATGCCTAGATTTCCAATCCATAGAAACTGTGAGATAGTGTTTGTTTTTTTAAGCCGCTACATTTTGGGATATTTTTTACATGATAGTACAGTACTAATATACCAGATCCTTTGTACTTCTATGTAAAATGTAGAATCATCTTGTCAGTTTATTAAAAAAATATTCAAAATTTGGAAATAAACTGATTATATATTTCAAATTGGGAGAATCATCTGATCCATGAACATGGTATGCATTTCCATTAATTTAGGTCTTTGATTTCTCTCAACCATGTTTTATACCTTTCAATTTAGGTATTTTGCACATTTTTTAAAAATTTTCTAGAAATTTCATGTTTTTGCTGTTATGAAAACTGTAATTTATTTTTTATTGTTTTTATTTTTTGAGACAGAGTTTTACTCTTGTTTCCCAGGCTGTAGTGCAATGGTGCAATCTCGGCTCACTACAACCTCTGCCTCCAGGTTCAAGCAATTCTCCTGCCTCAGCCTCCTGAGTAGCTGGAATTACAGGTGCCCACCACCATGCCTGGCTATTTTTTTGTAATTTTAGTAGAGATGGGGTTTCACCATGTTGGCCAGGTTGGTCTTGAACTCCTGACCTCAGGTGATCCACCCACCTTGGCCTCCCAAAGTCCTGAGATTACAAGCATGAGCCACTGTGCCCAGCCAAAACTGTATTTTAAATTTAAGTTTAAAATCAGTTGCTGTGAGTATAAATACAATTGATTTTTAAAATATTGACCATCTATCCTGCAACCTTACTAAATTTACTTATTATTTTCAACATTTTTTTTGTAGATCCCCTAAGATTATATGTTCAAAATGTTGGTGTCTATTAATAAAAAGTTGTCCTTCTTCCTTTCCAGTCATTTTGCCTTTAATTCTTGCCTTATTGCATCTTTTAGGGTCTCCAAATGTAGCGTTGAATAGAGACAGTAAGAGTGGAGATCCTTGTTTTACCCCTAGCATGTTCAGCATCTGCAGTGATCTCCATTCCTTTCTTTAGATTCATGTTTCCATCAGGGCCGAGTCCTTTCAGCCTGAATAAATTTCTATAGCATTTCTTGTAGTGAAGGTGTTCTAGTTATCTATCGCTGCTTAACAAATCATTCAAAAATGTAGTGTGTTAAATCCGTAACATTCACTTAATTGGCTCATGGTTTCCATCGGTCAGTTATTCAGGAGCAACTTAGCTGAGTGGTTCTGGCTCAGGGTCTCTCATGATGTTGGAGTCCACATGTCAGCCAGGGTAACAGCCATCTGAAGTAGGAAGACCTGCGTTCAAGCTCACTCATGAAGTTGTTGGCAAGCCTGTTTCTCACTGGATGTATGAGTTTCCCATTGCACTATAACAATGACCACAAACCTGGTGGCTTAAGACGACAGAAATTTATTCTTTCCCAGTTCTGGAAGACGGAAGTTCAAAATTGGTTTCAATGGGCTAAAGGCAAGGTATCAGGAGGACTGCTCTTCCTCCAGAGGCTCCAGGGCAGAACCTGTTCCCTGCCTCTTCCAGCTCCTGGTGCTACCAGCGTCTCACTCTCATCTCTTAATTGCACCACTTCCATCTCTGCCTCTGTGGTCACACTGTTTTCTCTTCTGTGCATGTCAATTCTCTCTGCTTCCATTTCTTAGAATACACGTGATTGAATTTAGAGCCCAACTGAATAAGACAGGATAATCTTCCAGTCCCAAGATCCCTCATTTAATTACATCTGCAGATCTCTCCCAAGCTTTTGCCACATAAGGTCATTTTAACAGCTTTCAATTTGGTGGGTCACTTGGTAACGCTATGTGGATAACTTCTGAGGGACATTTTCAACTTACCACACTGGCTGTTGACCAGAGACCTTAGTTCTTTGCCAAGGGGCCTCTCCGTAAGCTCTTTGAGTGTCTGTGACGTGGCAGCTGGTGGCCGAGGCTAGGTACGGGTCCAAGTCTTCTTTGTCACGTCTGGTGCCTGATGTAGGAAGACTCATTAGCTGGAATTTAGAATTGCTGGGCCCTTCAGTCTCTATTTTTTAGCTGATTTCTGTTTTTGGTCCTGTGGTACACGTGTGGGACGTGCAGGTTTGTTACATAGGTAAAAGTGGGCCACGGTGGTTTGCTGTACCTATCAACCCATCGCCTGGGTATGAAGCCCAGCGTGCATTAGCTACTTTTCCTGATGTTCCTCCTCCCACCCCATCCTGCAACAGGCCCCAGTGTGTGTTATCCTGCTCCCTGTGCCCACGTGCTCTCATTGGTCAGCGTCTCCATTCCTATGTGGCTTCTTCACATGCTGTCCATCATGCGTTCAAGGTAGCCAGACTTCTGACATGGTGCAGGGATCCAAAAAGCATGTGCCCTGAGAGAGCCAGGTGGCAGTTGCATTGCTTTTTATGACTTGGCCTTAGAAGCCACGTAGTGTGTATTTAGGCCTTAGAAGCCATATGTTGTATAATACGTAGGCTATTATGAAAAATGCTGCTGTGAACATTTATGCACAACTTTTTGTGTGGACACCTATTCTCGTTTCTCTTGGATATATACAAAAGGGTGGAATCGCTGGATCCTATGGTAACTCGATCCATAACCTTTTGAGGAACTGCCCCATGGTTTTCCAGAATATCTGCATTCCCACCAGCAGTATGTGAGGGTTCTAATTTCTCCACATCCTCGTCAACACTGTTATTAACTGTTATTATCTTCTTTATAGCCATCCTAGCAGGTATAAAGTGCTATCTGATTGTGATTTTGATTTGTATTTCCTGGTGGCTGGTGATGCCAGGCGTCTTTTAATGCGCTTGTTGTCCATTTGTGTGTCTTCTTTGGAGAAATGTCAATTCGAATCATTTGCTCAGTTTTAATTGGATTATATGTCTTCTTCTTAATTGAGTTGGAAGGGCTCTTTATATATTCTAGACATAATTTCCTTATCACATGTATGATTTGCAAATATTTTCTCCCATTTTGTGGGTTAACTTTTCACTTTCTTGATGATGTCCCTTGAAGCCCAATAGATTTGAGTTTTGATGAAGTCCAACTGATCTGTTGTTGTTTGTGTGCTTTTTTACCTTACCTAAAAAAGCTTGCCTAACACAAGGTCACAAAGATTGATTCATATTTTCTTTTAACATTTTTACAGTTCTAGCTTTTACAGCTGGATCTTTGATACATTTGGGTTAATTTTGTGTGTGGTATGAGGAAAGGATCCAACTTTCTTTCTTTCTTTTTGGCATGTATCCCAGCATTATTTGTTGAAAAGACAATTATTTTTCCATTGGACTGTGTTGGCAGCCTTCTTGAAAATCTGTTCACTGTGAATGTGAATCAATTTCTGAATTCTTGATTCTATTCCATTCACCTACATGTCTGTCCTTATGCCAATACCTCAGTGTCTTCATTACTGTAGGTTTTCAATATGTTTTGAAATCAAGAAGTGCAAATCCTTACATTTTGTTCTGTTTTGTTTTTGAGACGAAGTCTTGCTTTGTCGCCAGGCTGGAGTGCAGTGGCGTGATCTCGGCTCACCGCAACCTCCACTTCCTGGGTTCAGGTGATTCTCCTGCCTCAGTCTCCCAAGTAGCTGGGACTACAGGCACACGCCACCACGCCTGGCTAATTTTTGTTTTTTTAGTACAGCCAGGGTTTCACCACGTTGGCCAGGATGGTCTCAATCTCTTGACGAAGTGACTCACCTGCCTCAGCCTCCCAAAGTGCTGGGATTACAGGCGTGAGCCACAGTACCCGGCCCAATGTTTTTTTTTTCAAGAATGTTTTGACTATTCTAGGTCTCTTGAATTTTTATATAAATTTTAGGACTAGCTAGTCAATTTCTGCAAAGAAGCCAGCTAGGATTTTGATAAGAATTGTGTTGACCTGTGGATAAACTTGGAGAGCATTACCATCTTAACAATATTAAGTCTCTTGCTCATAAGATGTCTTTCCATTTACTTAGGTTTTCCTTAATTTCATTCAGCAATGTTTTGTGCTGTTCAAGTCAAAAGTACCTTTTTCTCTCTACCCTTTGGATCAAATAATTTATATTATTTTGTCTTCAAGTTCACTTTTTTTTCGAGACAAAGTCTGATTCTGGTCGCCCAGGCTGGAGTGCAATGGTGCTCAGGTCACTGCAACCTCCCCTCCTGGGTTCAAGCGATTTTCCTGCCTCCGCCTCCCGAGTAGCTGGGACTACAGGCACGCATCACCACGTCCGGCTAATTTTTGTATTTTTAATAGAGGTGGGGTTTCACCATATTGGCCAGGCTGGTCTCAAACTCCTGACCTCGTGATCCGCCCACCTCAGCCTCCAAAGTGCTGGGATTACAGGCGTGAGTCACCGCACCCAGCCTCAAGTTCACTTTGGTTTTTTTGGTTTTCAATCTGCTGTTAAGTCCATTTGGTGAATTTTTCATTTTGGAAATTGTACTTTTCTTATACTTTCCAGTTTTATAGTGAGATTCTTCATCTGTTCATCGATTACATCTAATTTTTCCTTTAATTCTTAAACATGTGTTAATAGCTGCTATAAAGCCCTTGCGTGCTTATTCCAACATATGTCTCATATCAGGATTTGTTTCTATTGACTGCTCTGTTCCTTGAATTGTGGCTCATGTTTTCCCACTTTTTCACGTCTGTGTATTCTTTGTTGTATGCTAGTGATATGGTTTGGCTGCGTTCCCACCCAAATCTCATCTAGAACTGTAGCTCCCATAACCCCACGTGTCGCAGGAGGGTCCCAGTGGGAGGTAATTGAACCATGGGGGCAGGTTTTTCCCATGCTGTTCTCCTGATAATGAATAAGTCTCCCTGGATCTGATGGTTTTATAAAAGGCAGTTCCCCTGAACATGCTCTCTTGTCTGCCATCATGTAGGACACAGCTTTGCTTCTCCGTCACTTCCACCGTGAGTGTGAGGCCTCCCCAGCCATGTGGAACTGAGTCCATTCACCCTCTTTTTCTTTACAGGTTACCCAGTCTCAGGTACATCTTATTAGCAGCATGAGAACAGACTAATACAGCTGGATATCATAAATAATATGTTGAAGGGAGTCAGTAGTATATTGGTTTGAAGCATTTAAAAATGCACGCACAATAGCCAAGTATCTTAGCCACGGTGCTAAGCAATTCCAGTCAGTTGCTTCCTAGGAAATCCTGTGTTGCTGAGCTGTACGGAGAGGTGCCAGGGACGTCACAGAGCTTCACCAAAATTTAGGCAGTGCACATAGTGGTTCAGAAGATGCAGCGGGTGCGGTGGCTCACACCTGTAATCCCAGCCCTTTGGGAGGCCGAGGCAGGCGGATCACCTGAGGTCAGGGGGTTGAGACCAGCCTGGCAGACATGGTGAAACCCCGTCTCTACTAAAAATACAAAAATCAGCTGGGCGTGATGACGGGCACCTGTGATCCCACTTATTTGGGAGGCTGAGGCAGGGGAATCACTTGAACCCGGGAGACAGAGGTGGCAGTGAGCCGAGCTCGTGCTACTGCACTCCAGCCTGGGGAACAGAGCAATACTCTGTCTCAAAAAATAATAATAAAAAAAAAAGATTATGTAATCTGAAGTCAGATTGCCTTAATTTAAAACTCATCCATCCCCATTACTAACTGTATAACCTTTAGCAAATCATTTCATCTCTCTATGCTTTCATTTCCCCACAAAATAGGGATTATGATTCAGTACCACTTGATAGGAGATCATCAAATGAGTTAATTTGTGTGAAGCTGTTGGAACAGTGCCTGGCACTTCCTAAGTGCTCAGCAAAGGTGAGTTCTCACTTTGTAAAAAGTGAGATAACGTTCCTTAAACGGCCAGGCTCCCCCTGCTCTGGGCCTCCAGCGCCTGACCCCTTTGCTTGCTACATTCAGAGCTGCGTCTCACATGTTCAGGCTGGGTAGTCTGTGAGCCAGAATCAGCCCTCTGCAGAGCGCCACGCCCTCACTGGTGGAAGCCTCACCCCAGCTCCCCCCACCCACCCCCGTGAAGTTCCTCTGGAGTCAGGAATAGGCGGTGTTCTTTCTTCTTCTCATCTCCACCTGTCGTAAGAGTTGGGACTTACAGGCTGTCCCATCCATCTCTCCCCCACTTCACAGATGGGTTAAGTGAGGCCCTCCTAAGAGAGAAATACCTAAAGTCACGCTTGTGGCACTTCAAATCTCCCCATGGCAAGCGATGGGGAGATGGTGATTTTCTAGTAGTCTTTGCTTTGCGCTGGGATGATGTTGGCTCTGAGCGTCACACTACCCTCCCTGTGGTGACCAAAACCACCAAGTGGCATTCTCTGTGTCTGAAATGAAAACACCTGAACTATGATTTAATATATGCACTTTGTTTATAGACAACATTTCCCAGAAGGGTCTGATGATGAATGGTTGGACGCGGGGGTTAGAGGGCCCTGAGGGGCCTGACTCTGTGCACCTCCCTGCTCTTTGTCCCTGTCCTGCTCCACCCCAGTCACCCAATAGGCCTGAGACAACAGGGTACGGCTGACTTGTTAGGAGCATAAACTCTGGAGCCTACTTGCCCAGGCTTATGTTCTGACTCTCCTGACCAAAGGACCTTGGTAATTCCCGTAATTTCTCTGTGTCTGTTTCCTCATCTGCAAAGTGAGGGTGGTCATAGTACCTCACTGGGCTCTTATGAGGATTGTATGTGTAAGGTGCATAGAACATTGACTGACATACATGTTAGTTACTGGCTAGCATCATGATTATTCCTGATTTTCTTCCACCCCCTTGGGCCCGGGAGCCTGGCAACACCCAACTTTGTAGGTTTGTCCTTACCTGATATAGCAGGATTCCAGCCCAGGGCCGTAGATGACCAGTCACAGATGGAAAGTGAGAAGGCCCTTTATCTGTGACATCTGAGGAAACGCAGTCCCAGAAAGAACCAGGGACTTGCCCAAGGTCACAAAACTGAAACAGCCTGGGCTGGAAGCCAGATGTTCTGGTGCCCAGAGAACTTTGTCCTGGGTACGGCCAGGCTGCTGGCCAACTCCCTTAGGGCTTTGGAGCGGAACTTGATGCCTGACACCTTTTTTTCTATACAGCAGGCTGTGGGATCTGGCTTGACAGGGCTGGACTATGAGCACTGTGAGCACTGCCAATTGGGTAAGAAGTGAGCTGGCTGGGCTGCCTCACCCACCGAGGCAGGAGCCACAGTGCCGCTGGGATGAGCCTTCCGAGCTGGGGCCTCTCAGCAAACGCACTTCCGTTGGGGTCTCGGGCTGGGGGCTCCAAGGTACCAGCTCCAAATATGCTCTTTCCGGTGGATTCTAGGGGGATGTGTCTTGCCCCTATGCTTACCCTTTCTGACAGATTCTAGGTCCCTAGCAGATCTCTGCTCAGCCCAAAACCCCACCCACGTGAGCTGGTAAACCAAGACTGGGGATGGTCCACAGCCCACGTCTACCATCTTGGCCTTGACTCCCCTTCTGTGCATCAGCCTCCCACACTGTCTCCCATGAAAGAATCAGACCTTTACTCCTCGCGGGCTTTCTTCCTTTAACCCCTTTCTTCGTTACGCCCC
>PVKP010036551.1:0-22370 GCA_004027715.1 Plecturocebus donacophilus | reverse complement strand
AGTTCTGGCCTTTGCAGAATTTCTTCCCTTATTACAGAAGGTCCTTGCTCTGTCTCTGCCCCTTGCAACCTCCTACTCATCTTTCTGAATGAATTTTGAAGTCATTTTGGCTATGCAACACCACTACCACGCAGGCTTGATTCATTGTTCTATCTCTTGTAGCCCTTGGTTCTGAGCTCTTTATCAATATATATTTGCATATCCCTCTCCTTCAGTGGATAGAGATGCTTAATTTTCTTTATATCCTCAACGCTTGGCTCTCTCTGACACAGAGTGCATGCTGGGTAAAAGTTATTTAAATGACTAGATGATCTTATGTGACCTAAGTCAAGGCACTTAATGTTTCTGAGTCTCATTTATGCATCTGTAAATTAATGTAATTATAATGATCTGCATCATAAATACCTGCATGTATTATCTGTTCTAATAATTAATTGCTTAAATTAATTAGATTATTCATCTATTCAATCAACATTGATTGAGAAATTGCTACATGCAGGCATTTTGCTGGATTCTAGCAGTAAAATCAGTCAAGTGTGTGCTAGCGGGATGCATGCCCTCAGTAATAAATATACAAATAAATAAATAATTACAATTATAACTGCTGAGTACTATGAAGAAAAAAAAGTGGTGTGGTGTGAGAGAGAATCATTTGGAAAAGGCTCATACAGCTTGTTTGAGGCCAAGGGAGGGGGACAGGAAAGGCCTCTCTGAAACAGCAGACGTGGAATCAATGCACTGAAGGGTTCAAGGCAGAGAATGAGCCTGGACGAGTGGAGGAACCAGCAGTCTAGTTAGAATAAACAGCAGGTCCTTAGGCCCTGAGGAGGGAAAGATCCTGGTGCAATAGAGAACTGCAAGACAGGCCGGTGTGGCTGCAGCTGAGAGCAAACAGGGAGGGGCTGCGAGGGGAGTCTGATGGAGAAGGAGGGCCTGATCCTGCACGGCCACGTCAGCTGCTCTGAGGATTTTCCACTTGATCCCGGCAGCATTAGGAAGATAATCCAGGTTTTAAGCTGAGAAGCGACATGATTCAACTTTTAATTGCAAGATGTTATATCACTTAGACTGCTGTGTGGACCATGAAATAAAGGACAGGGAAAGAATTGGTGGCCAGGAATCTGCCTGGGAACTACTGCAAAGTCCAAGTTAAAGAAGAGGGTAGTCTGGGTGGAGGAGTTTGCAGGAGATGTGGGGACAGATGTCACAGTATTATAGGAGGTGGAGCTAACTGGATTTATAATGGTTAGGAGGATGGAGAGCTAGAGAGGATGCTGGAACGATTACCATCCTCTGGCTTGACTGTCTGGGTGTGAGGTCATGGCATTTGCTGTTTGAAAAAAGATGGAAAGAGAAGGGGGTTTCATGGGGGGCTGGATTAGAATAAGGATGGGGCTCATTTCTAGATGTAATCAGTTTAAAATATTAAAGTAGAAATATAAAGGAGTTAATTGGGAATTCATATCTTAGAGAAAGTTCTGGACCAGATATCAAATACACACACACACACACACACACACACACACACACACACACTTGCATTCACACACATATCTGTATCAGATAAATAAATAGATGGAGGGATGGATGCATGGATAACCTGAGGTCACTTGCCAACTGTAGAGTTAAAGTATCTTGATTTTAGCAGTGGCATTGATGTGATGGTGCATGGGTAACTGCTTTATTTTTCTTAAATGCTCTCTAGTTATTAAATGAAGAAGTACTGAGTTACAGCAGCTTGCTGGAGACCATTGAAGTCAAAGGGGCTGGCATGACAGAACACTATGTCACCCAGCTAGAGTTCCAGGATCTACAGGAACGATACAGAGCCATCCAAGAGAGGGCCAAGGTACAGTGAAGCACTTTCCTTGTAGACTCACCTAAAGAGGAGTGTCTGGAGCTGTGCTCCTTTAAAGACTCATTTATTTTCGAGAATGACAGGCTTGGGAAAACAGAACAAAAGCAAAATGAAGTTTTAATATTAAAGGTATTACTGGCAAAACCAAACAAAAACCTTCAAATATTGTTAGTATTATGAAAGCTACTAAAGTATGATAATTTTCAACTAAAAATTCCTAGAAATGTACCAATTTAACAAAAATTCTGGACAGCTTCATAATGAAGACTCATAAATGCCTTATGATGTCTGATCATGAAAGTTTTCTAAGGTAGGAAATAATCTCTGACAGTACTTGTCATTCTTCATTTAGTCCTCACAAAGAAAATAAATATGCCTTTTCAGAGCACATTATACTGTGGAAATTAAATTCATAGTAAGTCCAAATCCTCATTTAAGACACAATATGAGAATTTCAATTTTCTTCATTAGCAAAAGTGAATTTTTCTGAGAATAGTAAAGTGAATTCATTTTTTAGCCGGTCTATGTTGCATTCAGAGGTCATGTAGTTAATTCAACAAAATAATTAATATAGCTTTTAATCTGAAACATTAGGTTTTTATATTTTTACATAAATGTCTTGAAGATTCATTATTCTAGGAAATAACTCATATTCCAATGTCTCAATAATTGTACTTTTCTAAAATTACAAAAGTGAATTATAGTACATTGATGCTTTATAAAGTAATGTTTTCCTATCTTAATTATTTTAAATGCTGATTATAGGAAGCAGTAACAAAGTCTGAAAAACTTGTCCGCCTGCATCAGGAGTATCAGAGAGATCTGAAGGCATTTGAAGCTTGGTTGGGACAAGAACAAGAAAAGCTCGACAAGTATTCGGTTCTTGAAGGTGATGCCCACACTCATGAGACGACATTACGTGATCTTCAGGTAAAGCCTCATTTAGCCTAAAACAGAGGAATCTCTATTCTGAATATGGAATTATTATTTTACGCAACAGAAAATTAATAGAAACCTTGAGTCCAGTGGCTAGCCGATACACATTAAATGTAATCCCCATAAGGTTTGATCACAAACATTCCGAGACCTCAGTAGTATATGCTAGTTGACATGATTTTGTAGGAAATTTAGATAGGACAGAACTGGCACTTGGGGAACTCTTATAGCTGCTAGGCTGGCCCTGACAAGAATGGCTAGAGATCTAATTAATGGACTTACCTGCCAGTTTCTCCCTAAAGGATCAAATCAGATGTGGGGAACAGCAGCAAGAGTCATTAGAAGTTGACACAAAGTCAAACTAGTGGCAATAACTTGAGCCATATTGTTTTAAGCAAAACCTGCCCATTGCTGATGATATGAGGTTCAGGCTCAGAGTTCTAGAAGAAGGAATTAAAGAAGTGGAAAAAAAATGTTGGTGCCCAGGCCAGCAGGCCGTAATTCATGGTGAGATGTCAGACATGGTAGAGAAAGTGTTCATAACCTATATACTTATTTACTTATTCGGTATTTACTGGATACTTAATACAGTGCAGGTACTTTGCTAGCTACTTCAGGTAAGATGATTAAGATATTATTTCTGTCTTCAAGGAACTTGAAATCTGGTGAGGACCACAAACCCATAGAAAGATCATTATAAACAATGTGATGAGGACATTGATAGACTAATGTAAGGGATCTTACAGCGACATCAAAGAAGGGCCTGTAATCTTACCTTAAAGAGTAGGTAGGAATCAAGGAAGTTCACCAAGAAGGGGCCACCAGGTATAAAACAAACAGCAGAAGATGGAGAAAGGCCAATGAGAACACTTTATGTCCCACCTGTGATGTGTTGGAACTTACAAATGTGTTATCAGCCCTGATCAGAATTGGTTCAGGATTGGGTAAGTTTTACCTACAGCTTGGACAAGATGGAAAAATCAAGGATCATCATGATTATGCATGATGTATGAAATTTCTGGCTTTTTCTGTTATGTCTTGGAAATTGTATAATGGCAAGAGAATGGAGGGCCAGGCGAAGTGGCTCATGCCTGTAATCTTAGCACTTTGGGAGGCCAAGGCAAGCGGATCACGAGGTCAGGAGATCGAGACCATCCTGGCCAACATGGTGAAACCCCGTCCCTACTAAAAATACAAAAATTAGCTGGACGTGGTAATGCATGTCTGTAAATTCCAGCTCCTGGGGAGGCTGAGACAGGAGTATTGCTTGAACCAGGAAGTCAGAAGTTGGAGTGAGCCAAGATCGTGCCATTGCACTCCAGCCTGGGCAACAAGAGTGAGACTTGGTCTCAAAAAAGAAAAACAAAGAAGAGAGAGAATAGAGTTGCGGTTAGGAATTGGAGACTAATCCTCAGTGACATCCAACACTAGGGGACTTCAGGCAAGAGAGAACTTCTCTGACCCGAGTTCATCCAGAGAGTTTTAAGGATTAACCAAAATGGAAGAAAATCTTATTTAAATATACTGTCTACTCATGAAGTAAGTAAATAATGAAAGTTAGAAAGGTCACAATTTCCTTAGCTTACTTACGGGTCTCATCCATCCTTCCTCCGAAGAGTAGGATGTCCTAGTCCACAGGTTTAGCTGTCGTAATTTATTTGACTAGAATCGACTATTTTCCTTAAATAACGCTTCTTAGTTCTACACCACCAACATCACTGGCAAGCAAATGCTGAGCTCCCTGTGCTTTTGTGTGGGAACTAAGCTAATAGTTACCAATCACCAGCAGATGTTGCTGTTGTTCTGTCAAAAGAAAATATTTCACTTAAGCCAGCATTAATGTGGTGCAAAGCTAACTTCAACCCCTGTTTTAACCATGCATTAATTCCTACATTTTCTACTGTGAAACATTTTTAACAAAGGTTAAAAAGGAAGGAAGATGCTAGTGACAGGAAGCAGTGATGGAGAATTGTGATTTTGCAACCACACAGCAGAATTTCTTTAGATCCCGATGTTCCGTAGCATGCACAGTGGTGTGGGGATTGGCCTGTAGTGTGGACCATATTCAGAAATCATTATTTTATTTTACATTTATTTTTGTATTTATTTATTCATTTATTTATTTATTTATTTTGAGACAGAGTCTTGCTATGTCGTCCAGGCTGGAGTGCAGTGGTGCGATATTGGCTCACTGCAGCCTCTGCCTCCTGGGTTCCAGTGATTCTCCTGCCTCAGCCTCCTGAGTAGTTGAGACTACAGGCACATGCCACCACGCCCAGCTAATTATTTTGTATTTTTAGTAGAGAAGGGGTTTCACCATGTTGGCCAGGATGGTCTCGATCTCCTGACCTCGTGATCCACCTGCCTCGGCCTCCCAAAGTGCTGGGATTACAGCCATGAGCCACTGTGACCGGCCCAGAAATTATTATGTACAACTGAAAGCCTAGTTTGGGTCATAGAACATATGTATTGTTTATATATTTTTAATATATTTAATATATTATGTTTATATATTTTAATATATTTAATATATTGTGTTTATACATGTAATATGTTTATATATTTTAATATAATATATTTAATATATTATATACACATTTACCTTACTTATATATTTTATATATTTAATAATATTATATATAAATATATTTTTTAAATATTGAACCATATTTTTTCTTCATAATACAGGCTTGAAATTTGTAATATATGAAATTTTTAATAATAATAATAGACTATTAACCTGGATAATAGATAAATTGATTATTTATGAACTGTGGAAAAGATGCTGAGAAGATTAATAAATTAGGATAGGGATCAGTCAACCACTGCCCGTGGCCTCTGTGTCTGTATTTTTAAATGAAATATTATTGGGATGCAGCCACACCCATTTACGTATGTATTGTCTGTGGTTTTTTTCATACTACAATGGCAAAGTTAAGTCATTGCAACAGAGGCTGATGGCCTACAAGGCCTAAATTATTTACTCTCAGGCCCTTCATAGGAAAAGTTTGCAAACCTTGAATTAGGAAAATGATTATAAAAAACTATCTTGAAAAAAGGTCTAAGAATTTTATGATAAAGACTATGTATTTGCTGCCATTTTGATTCACATTTTACCATGTACATCTATAGTTCTTCTCTTTCCATGTGCATGTGTTTACATTACGCCATGCTTGAAGTGACATCATATTTGAAGAAAAATGTTGTATTAGTTGAAACCATATGAAATTGTTATTTTTGTAAGAAAAATATTTTAGCAATCTTAAGTAGTTTGATTTGATGATCAGAATTTTTTTAAAATATGGTATTAAGAAATACTATGTTTTAACTACATATATTGATTTTTTTAACATTGTTGGTGAGATTTGGCTTGATTTCTTTTACTTTAGGTGATCAAATCAAGTGACAGTATAGATTTATGTTTATCACCAGAAATATAAGTGTGCCATATTGTTTTACTGACATCTTTAAGGATGTAAGATTCTTTTTATAATATAAAAAATAGCATATGCTCTTCAAAATTTGATTTATACTAAATTTGTATAATGTAGATTTATACTAAATTTATACTTGTAGATCTTTGGGGCTTAAGCTTTGGTGGAGGAAATTTATTTGCACCTCAGAGTACCTGGTGGGCAGGTGTGATGAACCAGTTTCCCAGGTTTGTGTGCCCTGCACTCTCCAGGTTCAACTTTTCTTGGCCACCACAATGCCTAGAGTACAGCTTTGGCAAAAGAACCCTCCTTAGCAAAAAAAGGGTTTATTGTTTCTTTCTCAGTCACAAATGTAACACTGAGCTATTCAATGTCAAAGCAAGAAGCTTAAGGCACTTTAAGCAGATTATGAGCCATAATAAGCCTAGGTCATTCTTTTAAACAATAGCTCTTTCCTCACAAGTGTTTTTCCCTGTAATCTAAAAAGTCAAATTTCAGAAACTGTTGATTGAGAAAAATATCAGGGAGGGTGTATAAGTGCGTGTGTGTGTGTGTGTGTGTGTGTGTGTGTGTGTGTGGTTATTTTAATTAGAAAAATTTTAGGAATCCTTCTGACTTGGGAGAAAATATTGTTATTGACATATTTTTGTATAGGGCATAATAAAATCATTTTTTTCTAATGAGAAGTTCAAGCTGGCACGGTTGGCTTGGGTGAGTCATGCTAACCCATGCAAGTGTGAAATATGACTGAGAGTGACAGCCATTCCTTTTTCTCTGCAGGAGCTCCAGGTACACTGTGCAGAGGGGCAGGCACTGTTGAACTCAGTTCTGCACACCAGAGAGGATGTGATCCCATCAGGCATCCCACAGGCAGAGGACCGGGCTTTAGAGTCCCTCCGGCAAGACTGGCAGGCTTACCAGCACAGGCTGTCTGAGACCCGAACTCACTTCAATAATGTAGTGAACAAATTGAGGCTGATGGAGCAAAAGTTTCAGCAAGTAGAGGAATGGCTAAAAACAGCAGAGGAGAAAGTTAGTCCCAGGATCAGACGTCAGTCGAACCGAGCGACCAAGGAGATACAATTACATCAGATGAAGGTACAACTCATGTAGATTCCTGTTCTTTGTCAAAGCTGCAGTTAGCTTGCATAGTTTGTTTCATTAAAGTATTTAGTAACTTTGTCCAGAGCTTAGGCTTTGCAAATCTTTTTGATTACCTAGAAATTTAAAATAAATTACAATGGAGCATTCCTCTTACAGCAATTACTTCATAAATTAGTCTTTGATAAAATGTAGTTTAATGTAAATGTTTCATGTATTTTTTCTATACCCTGTTACCTTGTTTTGTGAAGATACATGAATGCTTGTATTGCAGTAATTTAAGTTTATGGTTCTGATGTGAAATTACTCTAACATAGTGCATTGAAATAATACTTGAGAGTTAGTTTTATTCTTATTTTTATGCAATTTTAGTGCACACATCTAAAATAATGCTTGGGCCTTAGGAATTTCTTTTCATTATCCACCCATTTTAAAATTAATCTAAGTACAACAGGAGGTCTAAAAACATATGCCACTTTGTTTTCATTTTTATTTTATTTTATTTATTTAATTTTTTTTTTTGAAGGCAGAGTCTTGCTCTGTCACCCAGGCTGGAGTGCAGAGGGGTGATGTTGGCTCACTGAAACCTCCATCTCCTGGGTTCAAGTGATTCTCCTGCCTCAGCCTCCCAGGCAGCTGGGACTACAGGTGTGAGCCACCACACCTGGCCTGTTTTCATTTTTAACTTTTGAACTGAAGTGTAATAGATACAGAAAACTATCCAACTCACATGTACAGTTTGTATCACATTGTTGTAATATTTATGGAGATAATTTATGGCATTGTCAAAATTATCTCTCAAAATAAACATCTTCTAAGCATACACTGAAACCATTTCCTATTAAGAAGATATATATTTGTCTTATCCGAATCCCTAAGATTGAATCTTTCCCTTCGATACTTTGTCATTTCAGAAGTGGCATGAAGAAGTGACTGCGTACAGAGATGAAGTTGAGGAAGTGGGAGCTAGAGCTCAGGAGATACTGGACGAGAGCCATGTGAGCAGCAGAATGGGCTGCCAGGCCACCCAGCTGACTTCCAGATACCAGGCCCTGCTTCTCCAAGTGCTGGTGAGTGTGCCCCAGGTGCTCCATGTAGGCCAGCAAACTTTGCCACCAAAATAGTCTTCCTTTCGCTAACATCTAGTGAAGATACGTGTTCATGAACAAAGGCCCTGCACGGGCCTTTAATTCACCATTCAATTTTCTCTTTCCTTTCGAAGGAACAAATAAAATTCCTGGAGGAAGAGATTCAAAGTTTGGAGGAATCAGAATCATCCCTCGGTTCCTATTCTGATTGGTATGGCTCTACTCACAAAAACTTCAAGAATGTGGCTACCAAGATTGACAAAGTAGATACAGCAATGATGGGGAAGAAATTGAAGACGTTAGAGGTAGGCACACATACTTCAGATTCATATGCGACCTTTCCTTTCACCGAGCTGCCCCGTTCTCCTGCATAGATATTGGAAGCACAGGTGATCATTCCAACCATTATGATTGGTGATCCTGACATCACCATGTTACTTGCAATGCTAAGTTGGCTCTTTAAGGCCAAAAGCTGACTTTCACTTATTTGTGATGTGTTATTATCAGAATGACTTACACATGGACACCCATGAAAGTGTTGACTGAATTCCAGTGTGACACTTCAATATTAAGAGAAAAATATCTTTCTCAAATTAATGGCGCAGTGTCTTTACAGAGTTTAAACTCAGGTTTTTAGAAACAGATTGCTCAGGATGAGAGAAACATCAAGTTGTTTTTCAAGTCTCTGATTTGGAAATGATATATTTATCAAGACTTTTAAAACCTATATTGAAGTAAAGAAGCCAGAGTTACTGATTCCTGGCAGGTCAAATGTGGTTATGAACGTCAACAACTTATTTCAAAGGGAAATAAGTGGCATTAAGAACAAGACTTGATAAACCTTTCTTTAAAAGGAAAAGAAGTGACCAGGCACAGTGGCTCATGCCTATAATCCCAGCACTTTGGGAGGCCAAGGCGGGTGGATTGCTTAAGGTCAGGAGTTCAAGACCAGCCTGACCAACATGGTGAAACCTCATCTCTACTAAAAATACAAAAATTAGCTGGGCATAGTGACACGTGCCTGTAGTCCCAGTTACTTGGGAAACTGAGGGAGGAGAATTGCTAGAACATGGAGGCGGAGGTTGCAGTGAGCTGGGTGACAAAGTGAGACTCCATCTCAAAAAATAATAATAATAAGACAACATTTGCTTCCTACTCACTCTCTTTTTCAGGTTTTGCTCAAAGACATGGAAAAAGGTCACAGTTTGCTGAAATCAGCCCGGGAGAAAGGAGAGAGGGCTGTTAAATACTTAGAGGAAAGTGAGGCAGAGAGGTTAAGAAAAGAGATTCATGATCACGTGGAGCAGTTGAAGGAACTGACCAGCACTGTCCGGAAAGAACACATGACCCTGGAAAAAGGTCTTCATTTAGCAAAGGAATTCTCAGATAAATGTAAAGCACTGACACAGTGGATAGCAGAATACCAGAAAATCCTACATGTTCCTGAAGAACCCAAAATGGAATTATATGAGAAAAAAGCTCAGTTATCTAAATACAAGGTAGTGTGTTGTTACTCATTGACAGATGCCTGCAGAGGTCACGCAGAGACTAAATGGAAGGGAGGTGATTCTTGCAGTGTGTCACCTGTAACAGCTGCTGGAATACATCCGGCACATGACCATTCTGCAGCTGGCCAGTGATGCCATGACTTATGAAGACTTATTGGGATAAATATGCTACTTCAGAGTTATTTTTTCCATTCAGAGATCTAACACTCAAAGATTGTATCGATACATATATTGATCATATATATCTGTCAATCACTGAAGATCTTTTCTGACAGTGATCCAGGTATTTGAATCCTCCAGATAAAATCTTGCTGGCATCAGGATTCCATACCTGTATGTTTTATCTTTCCCATAGAGAGGTTTCCCTTCATCTTCTGGTACCCAAGGCTAGAAGCTGAACTATGGAAAATTGAAAATGACATATCATATTTGTAAGAAAATAAGTTCTAATTAACAAATTCTAGCTAAGTACTTTAGAAATTGATTTTTGAAAGGATAAATAGTGGTGTAGATATAGCTATACTTGATATAAATACAGGTACTTAACCCATTCAAATTTTTGAAGCAATTATGCAAGCTTATACGTGGAATAATTTGTGTTATAAATTTGATCTGGATGATTGAGTGATATCTTTAAGAATTACAGTGTGGTGGCTTATCCCAAAGCTCTTCCTGTCGAAGCTTTCATGATGGCCTCTTCCAGTCAATGTCTATTTCTATCCTTGGCTTCTCTGCCAAGCCTGACAACTTGTCTTTGAAGATGCCACCTGAGAATCACAACCTCTTCCTCCCAGCCACTGAATTCTTGATAGATTTAAATAGTGCTTTCAGCCTATCTCAGCAAGGTCACAACTGGAATTGTTCTCCCTAACTTCGTAACTAGCTCTAACTGGAACTAACTTCGTGACCTCAAAATCAAAAGGGAGTGACCTCACTCAATTTTACATTGCAATTCTTTTTCCTCTGACGAAAGTAATAAGGTGGAAGCCGGAAGTATGAGCTGTATTAAATTTAGTCAAATATAACTATTTCCCATCCTTTTTTTCTCCACATACGAAGGGCCATTTGATGTGTTCCTTTTCTTTTCTATTTAGAAAATATGTTAGCCATAATAAATCACTCTTTAATGTTTTGCACTTACTGATTCTTAAAATATGTACCAATCTTTCTTTGAGGCAGATCATCTCTGGCATACCACAGGGATATGTATGTATTCATCTTGTCCACAGAGATAAGCAGGCTCATTTTTTTTTCTTTGTAATTCAAGTCACTTCAACAAATGGTGCTGTCCCATGAACCATCAGTAAAGTCAGTGAGAGAGAAGGGTGAAGCCCTTTTGGAACTGGTGCAGGATGTCACTTTAAAGGACAAAATAGATCAACTGCAAAGTGATTACCAGGACCTGTGCAGTGTAGGAAAGGTAAGGAGAGATGAGAGATTCTGTAAAAGTGTTTATTTGCCAAAATGTGGGCCCCGACTCCATTCTCTCTGTCACATAATTTTAAGGCCTGGTATGGTTCAGTATTTTTTTTATTCAGATGGATATTTAATTATGAGTATTTTTTTTTCCATTCCTGGTAGTCTTCTGATATAAGTAGCTCTATTTACCCTGTGAGTTGCACTGGGTGTTTTGTAATACAAACAGTTTGGAATAGGTTTTTCACTTGAAAGTCACCTCTGTTGGGCACCTGGTTTTGCAGGAGCATGTCTTCAGTCTGGAAGCGAAAGTCAAAGACCACGAAGACTACAACAGTGAGCTCCAAGAGGTCGAAAAGTGGCTGCTGCAGATGTCCAGCAGGCTAGTGGCCCCTGACCTCCTGGAGACGAGCAGCCTGGAGACGATCACCCAGCAACTGGCCCACCATAAGGTACCCCTGACCTCTAAAGGGCTGCCTTTGGGACAGCTTCACCAGTGTGTATATGCACGCGTCTGTGCATGTGTGTGTCTGTGGCGGGGGATGGGAGGTGCATACACAGCTGCATCTCTGGTTTATAATGATTGCACCAAGAGAATCAGGTCTATATTAGTCTATTTTCACACTGCTGATAAAGACATACCCAAGACTCGGCAATTTACAAAAGAAAGAGGTTTGTTGGGTTTATAGTTCCACATGACTAGGGAGGCCCCACAATAAAGGCACGTCTCACATGGCGGCAGATGTCTTATGCAGGGAAACCCCCCCTTTTAAAACCATCAGATCTCATGAGACTTATTCACTCTCATGAGAACAGCACAGGAAAGACCTGCCCTGTGATTCAATTATCTTTTACCAGGTCTCTTCCACAACACTTGGAAATTCAAGCACCTCTGGCAATTGACAACAGTTGGACTTGATATTCAAGTGAATCAAGAAGAGTTGAATCCTGGCACTGAACTTCTGAACACATAGTTGCATTTTTCCCAGCTAATAATTTCTATCTCAGAATTTAGTCTTTATGGAGTCTATTTTAAAAAATGCAGCCAAAGCCATCAGGAAGTCTGGATTCTAGGCTGGCCTCTTTCCTTTCCTGGAGAGAGAGCTTAGCCTATCTGAGTCTGTCTTTTTCTCCTTTAGGATAATAACAATACTAGCCCATCTCATAATTGTTGTGCTAATCATAGGAGATAATATTTGTGAAGATGTTTTGTAAATCACAAAGTACAATACGAACATGAAGAGTTCTTATCTTTATTAATATGTATTTTTAGTAATTATGTGTACCAGATGATAGATGTTATGGTCACAATTTTATGGAGCAACTTATTTGTGATCTTAATGGAAAACAATTTTAGTCATGATATGGTCATAACTAGGAAAGCCAGTTAGCCTCTCTGGGCTCCAACATTTCTGTCTATAAGAAAAGATTTTATTTAATAAATATGAATAAAAAAGCAACTACACAATACCTTCTGGTAGGCACTGAGGAGATACTAACCAGAAGGTAATCTACCCCATGAATAACCCCATGATGGAGTGGTTCTGTTCCAACTCAGAGACAAAGTGGTTCTTTTCAACTGAATGTATGTAATAACTGCTAGCCTAACACTGCTTGAAAAAGTAGTAAACCCTGGACTGCTCAGGGGCCACCCAAGTTTCCTGTAGATATAATGATGGGTTACTGAGGCAACCCTAGGTTGAATTGTGTCACTTATCATTAGCATCATATAACAGTTAGAAAAAAAAAGTACCTGATTTTATTGTATTTATTTATTTTATTTATGTTTATTTTTTATTTTTTTTGAGACAATTTCACTCTTGTTGCCCAGGCTAGAGTGCAATCTCAGCTCACTGCAACCTCTGCCTCCTGGGTTCAAGCGATTCTTCTGCCTCAGCCTCCCGAGTAGCTGGGATTACAGGTGCCTTACACTATGCCTGGCTAATTTTTGTATTTCAATAGAGACAGGGCTTCACCGTGTTGGCCAGGCTGATCTCTTAACCCCTGACCTCAGGTGATCCACCTGCTTTAGCCGAGATTACAGGTGTGAGCCACCACGCCCGGCCAGAACCTGATTAAAAATAAATAAATTCCTCCTCCCTGAGTCATCTCTAAGAATGCTCACTAGAGAACGCAAGTGGGCATGGTGGTGTGAGCTGAAATCAGGCAAAGCTATATCCAAAGCCTGGGGGCTATGCTGTACTTCGGCTGTGTTTTACAACCTCACTGTGCTTCAGTTTCCTCATCTATAAAACAAAATGATAATAACGTTCATCAGGGCTTATATGTAATTCCTGGACTATAGCAGGTACTTCATAAATGATAAGTTTAAATGCTATTTTAATTATTGTAAACAGCATTAGATGTAAGTTAGATATCACATGAATTAAAAATTAGATATTAGATTATTACAGAAACTAGAATTACATTATTATGTTGTTGCAAAAGTAATTGCAGTTTTTGTATTAAAAGTAATAACAGGCCAGGCATGCACACCTATAATCCCAGCACTTTGGGAGGCCAAGGCCAGCAGCAGATCACTTGAGGCCAGGAGTGTGAGACCAGCCTGGCCAACACAGTAAAACCCCCTCTCTACTAAAAATACAAATAATAATAGTAAATTGCCAGGTGTGGTGGCATGCACCTGTAATCGCACCTACTTGGGAGGCTGAGGCAGGAGAATCGCTTGAACCTGGGAGGCGGAGATTACAGTAAGCCGAGATTGTGCCACTGCACTCCAGGCTGGGCAGTAGAGTGAGACTCTTTCTCAAAAAAAAAGGAACGACAAAAAACACAACTACTTTTGCACCAACCTTATAGAAATGAGATGTTATATAAATTTGATGAAGTAGTAATTAGATTGTTTATGCCAAAATTATAGACTTGAAAAATGTAGGGACATCTTTCTTTCTGGTAATAATACCATGGAGCAGATATCTCACTTAGACCAGCCATGTGTAGTCTTAAAGTTTACTTCATCATTCTTTATGTAACTAATCCCTTAAACTCATTGACTCTTCCCGTTGGAGTATCCCTGAAAACACACATGTGCTTTTGTTTTCATTTAATATATAAGATAAATTGCAAGATTCTTTCAAAAACAATATTAAACAGTGAAATTATTGATCTTTAACTTTGGTGGTTATTTAAAACTAAAAGTAGGATTTTGAGAACTCTGTATTGGTTTCATTTTTACAGGCAATGATGGAAGAAATAGCTGGTTTCGAAGACCGTTTGAACAATCTTCAAATGAAAGGTGATACTTTGATTGGCCAATGTGCGGACCACCTGCAAGTGAAACTGAAACAAAACGTATATGCTCATCTGCAGGGTACAAAGGACAGCTACTCAGCGATCTGCAGCACAGCTCAGAGAGTGAGTGTCAGCAGAACATTCCATGATGATGAGGAGTTACAGAGAGAGGCTGTGCAGTCTACAGACTTTTTACAAATAGAATTTACAAATACAACTAATCAAATCTTTGGATTAATTTTGGTGTGTTGCCAGATGAGAAATAGGAGGATAAATTTCACAGTCGCTAAGTGAACGCAAAACTAACACATTTCATATTTGATTGATGTGACTAAGCAGTGAATTTCAGATATTGTTTTATCCAATTCCTTTATTCCATGAATTGATTATGAAAAAGTTTGTTAAAAGTTGATTTGGGCCGGGCATGGTGGCTCAAGCCTGTAATCCCAACACTATGAAAGGCCGAAGCGGGTGGATCACTTGAGGTCAGGAGTTCGAGACCAGCCTTGCCAACATGGTGAAATCTGTCTCCACTAAAAATACAAATATTAGCTGGGTGTGGTGCCCCTGTAATCCTACCTACTCGGGAGGCTGAGACAGGAGAATCGCTTGAACCCAGGAGGTGGAGGTTGCAGTGAGCCAACATCGCACCACTAGACTCCAGCCTGGGTGACAGAGTGAGACTATGTCTCAAAAAAAAGTTGATTTGTTTGTTGGTAAAAGGAATTTGAGGAGATTATAGTGTTTTTTTTCTTTGCACACCATCAATACTTTCTAATTTGCTGTTTATTTTGTAACACAAAATAAATTTATTTCATTTTCACTGTCATTATTTTCTTTTTAGCTGTGCACGGCATATGTTCTAATCTAAATCAATATTTGTTTGCATTCATGTAGAATTTGAGAAAGGAGTAAGTGCCAATTTGACTTACACTTATGTGGGTACACTTCCACTAAAAAAGAATTCTTAATGTTTTAGAAAGAAGTCTAAGAGGAACAAGAATTGCTATTTTTACAAAAACTTAGCAAAATAAGTAAATAGCTTTCTATTATTCTCGAATTTTTAAATGATACTGCAAAGAGTTTTTATAAGCCTTTGAAGTATTCTGTATATTCTTGTTTACTGGGCTGGCGAGTAAGAACTGGAAATACACCAGTGATGTGGTTAGAATGGTCTGTGTTCATTCACCACAACATTAATTTTTAAAATGTTGGGTAACATTAGTCAACTTCCTAGACTTAAAATCACCTTCAAAGGTTAACAAAAGGAGGAATAAAAAAATCTAATAAATAACTGACATGATGACAAAGGGGGAAAAGGGGTAGTGAAGAAAGAAAATGAGCTACACATAGGACTTTCCAGTGAGTTCATTCATTCACTCATTCCACAGAGATTTCTTGTACACTGACTTCCTTTGCAGTAGACATTTTCTTTGCATTAGGTATACAGTTTAAGATTTTTTTTAAAAAAATTGGTGGATGTTGGAAAGACCAACATAATTTTTAAAATTTAAAAAAGCAGATGAAATTCTAAGACCATAATCAGAACTTTATAATTAAAGTTTGCAAAAGTGATAAAGAAAACAAAATACCATTCTTTTAAAAATTCTGCTTGGATCAAGAATAAATAAGGGATAAACCTAATGTCAGATAAAAATGATGAATTTAAATGATGACAGAGAAAAGCAGAATTCAATGATTGCTTCTATTGTCTCAGTAATGAAAGAAATGCCAGGTTAAACTAATTTTCTTCCTTTTTCCTTTTTCATAAATGGAAACATCACAGATATATTTCATCTTAATCTCAAGTAGACACATAATTGTTTCTTAATACGTCTTTACGGATAAAATGAAAATTGGTTGGCTTGTTAAGGATTAATTATTTAAATAGATATATCAGAAAATGTATGAATTATTCTGGATTATTTTTGCCCTGGAACATGACTTCTAAGATGAAGTGAGAGCATTCACCTCTCCCCTCCTTATGTTAAAATTTAGTTCAAATTTTACCTTACTTCAAATGCAGAAGCATTTGTAGTTAGAGAAACATTGATTTGAGATTGAGAAAGTTGAGAAAGTTTTTTGAGATCGTGTTTTATTTTTACTTTTAATTGCTAGCTTAAATAAAAAGTGCAATATTTATACCATAGGAAAAGAAGCTGCAAAAACCTCTAACATGTTTATGACAATTAACTTTAATGATTTTGTGTATTCTAGCATGCCTCTATAGTTATATCTACCCTGCTCATGTTCTCTTCCCCTAATCCAGATATTACATTGTTATATGTGGACTGAAAAGTTATCAACTGGGGGATGGCCATTGCATTTTGGAACATATGGGGAGACATACAACTGCTTTAGATATGTGTATGAAATTGGGGAGCCTTGGGGGAAAATCCATTTAGAAGTACTGGTCATGTTTCATTGAATTCCAATGATCTTTAGAGATGGTCGAAAGCAGTTCTCCTAATCTCAGCATGGTTTGATTGTCTCAGGTGTACCAGAGTTTGGAACATGAACTTCAGAAGCACGTCAGCCGACAAGACACCCTGCAGCAGTGCAAGGCCTGGCTTTCTGCAGTCCAGCCAGATTTAGAGCCAAGCCCTCAACCACCTCTTAGTAGGGCAGAAGCCGTTAAGCAGGTAATAAACTCCTGAAAGTTTGTGTTATTCTTGTGAATCATTCAAACAGTCAATGAAAATGTGTGAAGTACCTATGATGTGCCAAATTGTATTGACTGATGGGAATCTAAAAGTAGGAATAAGGTCTGAGGTTGGCTCTATCGGAGTTCATATGCCAGCCAGAAGATGGACATGCTACTGAGGGGCCAACCTGGTAGACTAGAAAGAGAACAGGGGCTGAGCGCAGTGGCTCATGCCTACAATCCCAGAACTTTGGGAGGCTGAGATGGGTGGGTCACTTGAGGTCAGGAGTTCAAGACCAGCCTGGCCAACATGGTGAAACCCCATCTCTACTAAAAATACAAAAATTAGCCAGGCATGGTGGTATGCATGCATAATCCCAGCTACCCTGGAGGCTGAGGCAGGAGAATCACTTGGACCCAGGAGGCAGAGGTTGCAGTGAGCCAAGATCATGCCACTGCACTCCAGCCTAGGTGACAAAGCAAGATTCTGTCTCAAAAAATTTAAAAATAACAATAAAAAATAAAATAAAGTAATAAATATTAAGAATAAATTATTAAACAGAAAAAAAAAGAGAGAATAGGGCCGGATGTAGTGGCTCACGCCTGTAATCCCAGCGTTTTGAAAGGCCAAGGTGGGTGGATCATATAAGGTCAAGAGTTCAAGACCATCCTGGCCAACACAGTAAAACCTCATCTCTACTAAAAATACAAAAATTAGCCGGGGATGGTGGCAGGCGCCTGT
Organism: Plecturocebus donacophilus; assembly: GCA_004027715.1. Classification (NCBI taxonomy): domain Eukaryota; kingdom Metazoa; phylum Chordata; class Mammalia; order Primates; family Pitheciidae; genus Plecturocebus; species Plecturocebus donacophilus. The sequence goes on along the minus strand of PVKP010036551.1, from coordinate 4,391 downwards.
AACCCCAGCTATTAGAGAAGCTGAAGCACAAGAATTGCTTGAACCTAGGAGGTGGAGATTGCAGTGAGCCAAGATCGCGCCATGGCACTCCAGCCTGGGTGGCAGAGTGAGACTCTGTCTCAAAAAAAAAAAAAAAAAAAGAAAAGAAAAGAAAGAAAGAGAATGGGCACTGTAGCCAAATATCAGTTCTGTTACCTAATCTGTTGAGGGACCATGGGTAAGTCACCTAATTTCTCCGAGCCTCTGAGATAGTTTCCTACTATCAAAAGTGACATTTATGAGTATACTTCCAAAAGTTATAACGAAACGCAAATATCACATTGCAAATAAACATGATTTATAAACGGAAAAGTAATACTAGCTTCTCACATAGTTTTGAAGCATAAACAAGGTGCTTCATAAATAATTTTTGAGTGGACAATGAATGAAATATTCATTTTTATTATGTGAAAGGAATTCTATTGCATATTAATTTGACATCCACAGGCTTAAAATGTTGTTGCTGAGACTTATTCAGAGTATGTGGGAAGTATTTTTTAAAATTTTGTACTAAGCAGCTTTTGTAGGCAGTGCTAACCCCGTGGGAAAATATTTTAGAGGAATTTAGTTATAAAGATTATTGCTGCCAGATATGCGTTAACAGTATTAAATAAATAATTTAATTAAGAGAATAACATAATACACAAATTGAGAATAACATAATGCACTTGTTCATTGAGTCCACATAAAAAAATGTGTCTAGTTAATTCATCCCCCAAAGTCTACTTTCTGAATGCTTAAATGATTTGCATTGTCATTAAATGGTTCACAAAAGCATTCATATTATACTTTATAAGAATAGGATCAGGACAAATGAAACATGGTTCTCTTTGAATCAAGAAAAATGAATGAGCCAGGTGCAGTGGCTCACATCTGTAATAAAATAAAGTAATAAACTCAGCACTTTGGGAGGCTGAGACGAGCAGATCACGAGGTCAGGGGTTCGAGACCAGCCCTCCACCATGGTAAAACCCGGTCTCTACTTAAAAATACAAAAAAAAAAAATTAGCCAGGCGTGGTGGCGCACACTTGTAATCCCAGCTACTTGGGAGGCTGAGGCAGGAGAACTGCTTGAACCCGGGAGGTGGAGGTTGCGGAGGTGGAGGTTGCGGTGAATCGAGATCACGCCATTGCACTCCAGACTGGGCAACAGAGCGAGACTGTCTCAAACACAAAACAAAACAAAACAAAAAAACCCCCAAAACCTCAGAATGCAATTGTTGGGAAAAAAAGAAAAGAAAAATGAATGAAGGACTGCCTATCCTCTGCCTTTTTTATTAAACTTAGCTTTCTTGAATCACAAGGCACCTTTCTTGTGGCTGTTTGTTTCCAATGCAATTTATTCAGAACAATTCAGATCAACACTTAATTTTTTTCCTTTGTTACCAATAAATAAATAAATAATAAAAGAGATGAGGGGAGAAGAAAGTATTAATGCCAGTGATCTTTTGCTAGGGCAGGAAGAGATTTATTGCACATACCCACAGGCAGATACTGATCCTTCTTCCAGATTATGTGACTTTCTGGTTCCCTGTTTCCACCTCTTTCACGTGTCTCTCAAAATGGTCTTTCTCCCCTTTGAAAGTAGCCAGAGAAGGGATTTTGAGGTGATGGAGGCACCTGGATCACAGTCACTCTGAGGTGGAAAGGTTTAATTTTGTTTCCTTGTTTTTTGTTTGTTTCATTTTTTAAAAATTTCTTTTGTTTTTTCTTTGTTTTCAGTTTTTCCCTTGGCAAATGCAGTAAGTCCTCACTTAACACCATCGATAGGTCTTAGAAACTGAAACTTTAAGCAAAACCACATACAGCAGGTCCTCAAATAACGTCATTTCCTTCAACATGCAGGTTTGTTATAATATTGATGAAAACAAAAATTGTTTCATTATATGACGTTTTGCTTAAAGAAGTTGCAGTTTCCACGAACCTGCTGACAACATTAAGTGAGGACCTACTGTGTTCATGTAAAACTGAGCTGGCCCTTAGTGGCTGCTGAGCTTGGGCTTGTGACTGGAGAATCTACATATAATGGTTTTGGTACCGAGTGCAGTGTGCATTCCCAGCACAACCCGTGCAGTAAAGCCTCAGTACATATGTGAAAAGATAATACACCCCCACTACCACAAGATAATGGCACATGGATTCGATTCCATTCTGTGTGCTATATGCTTTTATTAGGCATAAAATGTGAACTTTAGGGAATGGAAAAAAGTACGGTAAGATTTTTCTGGCTGGGCATGGTGGCTCACACCTGTCATCCCAGCACTTTGGGAGGTGGTGGGTGGATCACAAGGTCAGGAGATTGAGACCACCCTGCCTAACACGGTGAAACCCTGTATCTCCTAAAAATACAAAAAATTAACCAGTTGTGGTGGCATGAGCCCGTAGTCCCAGCTACTTGAGAGGCTGAGACAGGAGAATTGCTTGAACTCGGGAGGTAGAGGTTGCAGTGAGCTGAGATCGCCCCACTGCACTCCAGCCTGGGTGACAGAGGGAGACTCCATGTCAAATTAAAAAAAAAAAAAAAAAAGGGGGGGGGATTTTTCTGTAAAGTTGATTTTACCAAACATCTTTTGCAGCTGTGTGGTCACTGACACCCTATATATTGCTTCCAATGCTTTCAGAATCAGACCAATTATATAAATCTCACAATATACCATCATTTCTTTCAGTTAAATATGTTCATAAAATAGAAATTCTGACAGCGTGTTCTCTTCTCATATTCCAAAGTTGTTTGAGACAAATAAGGGTCTCTGGGTCATAGGTGCATGATGTGGTACTTGTGCACAGTGGCTGATGACTCACAACACCATAGAGAGCTTGCACATTCAATTGAAAAGGTGCTGCTTCTGACTTCATGTGAAATTGATCTGTATTTATTATAACCACAGGAGCATAGCGTGTCTAGGTAATTCACACAGTGCAGGGGACAAATATTGAGAGCAGAGTCAAAAAATCAGGTGCCATGATTGACGCTATGATTCTGGAAAATCCTGGAGGTCAGCTTTACCCCTATAACTTGCAGTAGATACCACCCTCTTTATTCATCCCTATTTATGTAGTAAACAAGAACCACTTCTCACCACCTCAGCCACCACCCCTGGTTAGGCCATCTTCACGGTGCATCTGATCCGTGCAGTAGCCTAACACCTGCGCACCATTTCTGCCTACAGCCCCTGCAGCCTGTTCTCCACCCCATGTTAGAAGGGAGCCTTTGAAAGTCTGTCTAAGACCATGATGCTCCCAGTATTATCCCATCACACTTAAATTCGAACTTTCTTACCATGGCTTGTGAATAGGCTGGTTATATGATTTGTTTTCCCAAATAGAACTTTCTTGATAGGACAGAGTCTGCTTGACATCATCCAATGGGACTAGAGCAGTGGTTCATAACTGGGGTGGGGGAGATGGTGACTTTGCTCCCACAGGGGACATTTGGCAATGTCTGAACACATTGTTGGTTGTCACAACTGGGAGTGGTGGGGGTGCTGCTGGCATTAAGTGGACAGATGCAAAGGATGCCGCTGACATTCTGCAATGTATAAGGCAGCCCCCCACAACAAAGAATTATTTGGAGTCAAGTGTCAATAGTTCTGAGCTGAGGAACTCTAGACTAGAGACAAAGCCCAGAAAATTGGGATGTATGGTCAGCTCTCCTTGTAAGGGGGCTCCATGACTTGCCCCCATCCTGCTTGCCGACCTCTGCTCCCACCTGGTTCACTCTGCTCCAGCCTCAGAGCTTTGCATTTGCTGCCTCTCTACCCACCATGTCCACCTGCCTAGAATGTTCTTACCTTATGACACACTAGGCATTCAGGTCTTTTCCTCAGAGGGGCCTGGGAGATACACTGTGCCTGCCATAGCAGCCCTTCTTTCTCATACACTATCTGCTTAGCACCTTGATTTTTCTACATGCTATTTAGCACTACCACACATTCCAGCCCATGTTTGTTTATTTATATTCATTCGTGTCCCTCCTGAGAATGTAAACTCCATGGGAGCAAGGGTTTTGCTTTAGGCTCTATTCCCAGTATCTAAAATGGAGCCTGAATAGAATCTGAGCATCTACAAAGAAACACATTTCTTTGTTCCTGTAAATAGATTAAAGATCCACCTGGAGAAGCCTTTCTTGGGCTTGTAGAAATAGAAGAGGACAAGATGAATCTCCTGCAGAGAAAAAGAAGCCCAGACATCTGTGTTTTCGCCTCACTCCAATGAAACCTACCAACTCACCGACCTTTGCCTTCTCTAAGATAGGCACTTTGGGAGGCCAAGGCGGGTGGATCACGAGGTCAAGAGATAGAGACCATCCTGGCCAACACAGTGAAATCCCGTCTCTACTGAAAATACAAAAA
>PVKP010036550.1:0-22367 GCA_004027715.1 Plecturocebus donacophilus | reverse complement strand
GGCTGAGGCAGAAAAATCATTTGGAGGAGGAGGTTGCAGTGAGCTGAGATTGTATCACTGCCCTCCATCCAGCCTGGGCAACAGAGTGACTCTGTCTAAAAAAACAAGCAAAAAAAAAAAAAAAAAAACAATGATTTGATTTCATTCACCTAAAATCATTAAAAGACCATTCTCTGCTCACTTGAAAATTTCTAAATAGAAATATCATATAGATGCGGTCACATTTTGCTTAAGATATTAAGTTTCAGCTAGGTGTGGTGGCTCACACCTGTAATCCCAGCACTTTGGGAGGCTGAGGCAGGTGAATCACCTGAGATCAGGAGTTCGAGACCACCCTGGCCAACATGCAAAACCCCATCTCCACTAAAAATACAAAAATTAGCTTGGTGTGGTGGTGCACACCTGTAATCCCAGCTACTCAGGAGGCTGAGGCATGAGAATTGCTTGAACCTGGGAGGTGGAGGCTGCAGTGAGCAGAGATTATGTCACTGCACTCCAGCCTGGGTGACAGAGCAAGACTCTGTCTCAAAAACAAACAAAAAGATGGTAAGTTTCAACGTTTATTTCTATTTTGGGAGATTTGTCAAAAGGATGGTTTTTCGTTGTTCGATAAAGTTAGATTCCCAATACATTACAGTAAGTACAGCATTTGACTTTAGATCTGGGTTCATTTTCCCTTCTGTTGCACCATCTACCACTGATGATTTTTTCCCTCTGCAATGGTTCTGGAAAATCTCAACCAAGATTTGCTTGTCCGAAATGTGCTACAGGTTTCTCAAGTGTCATTCACTTCCAGGCCTCCGTGTTTGTGCTAAAAAGTCTTTGACAGGATGTAATACGGAATGAGACTATGACAACAAGCTCCTAGAATAAGCCTGTATTTAAAAAAAATGGTGGGAGGAATATGAAAATTAGCTGGGCGTGGTGCTGTGTGCCTGTAATCCCGGCTACTCCAGAGGCTGAGGCAGGAGAATTGCTTGAACCAGGGAGTTGGAGGTCACAGTGAGCCGAGATTGTATCACTGCACTCCAGCCAGGTGACAGAAAGAGACTCCATCTCAAATAAAATAAAATAAAATAAAATGGTAGGCGGCCTTATATTTATGGGTGTTCAAAGCCTTGGTCTATTACTCAAGTAATTTGATTGCCTGAAAAATGATATAAGAGAAGTTTTGTACCACCCAAAACTCCAGCAGCAGGGGTACAATATGAACTTGAAGGGATCTGTGGCAAAATGGCTAAAAGTGTACATTCAGGAATCAGACTGACTGGTTTGAGTCCTGGCTCCACCGTCACTTGATCTAGTTGTTTGACCTTTCTGAGCCTCATTTTCCTCATATGCAAAATGGGGGTGCTAGAAGGCCCCTTCCTCGTAATATTGCTGTGAGAGTCAGATGAGATAATGAGCATAAAGCTCATTTTGTACCTGATCACATAGTGCCAGCACTGAACACATTAGCTATTGGTATGGTTTGGCTCTGTGTCTCCACCCAAATCTCACCTTGAATTGTAATAATCCCCACGTATCCTGGGACGGACCCAGTAGGAGGTAATTGAATCATGGGGGTGGGGTTTTCCTGTGCTGTTCTCATGATAGTAAATAAGTCTCACAAGGTCTGATGGTTTTTTATAAAGGGGAGTTCCCCTGCATCTGCTCTCTTTTGCCTGCCGCCTTGTAAGACCTGACTTTGCCTCCTTTGCCTTCTGCCATGATTGCAAGACCTCCCCAGCCATGTGGAACTGGGAGTTAAATGTCTTTATTTGTTTATTTATTTTCATTTTTTTTTTGAGACTGAGTTTTGCTGTATCACCCAGGCTGGAGTGCAGTGGCATGATCTTGGCTCACTGCAACCTCTGCTTCCTGGGTTCAAGCAATTCTTCTGTCTGACCCTCCTGAGTAGCTGAGATTACAGGCACCTGCCACCACACGCGGCTAATTTTTGTATTTTTAGTAGAGATGGGGTTTCATCATGTTGGTGAGGTTGGTCTCAAACTCCTGATCTCATGATCCGCCCGCCTTGACCTCCCAAAGTGCTGAGATTACAAGCGTGAGCCACCCCGCCTGGCCAACCTCTTTCCTTTATAAATTACCCAGCCTCTGATATGTCTTTAATAGCAGCAGGAGATCAGACTAATATAGCTATTGTAATGGGAGGGAGTTCGGAATCTCCGCCCTGAACATGGCTCTTCAAGGGCTAAGGACATTGCAAGGTCATGAGCACTAGGCAAGGACTAATTGTGCAAATGGTGTGATGTGATGAAAGACGTGACCTTATCCTTATAAAAGCATTCCAAAAGCAGTACAAATAGTAAAGCCACAGTGAGCCACTGATCACGAAACTCCTCATCTCCAGCACTGAAGATGGCAAGGAATTTTCTAACACGTGTATGTGTAGTTTTGCCACTGTAGATGACATTAGTATGAAGAAACAAGCTGTCACCTGCCACAAACGATCAGGCAAAGTAGCTTCTGGTCATCACCCAGTGTACACAAACAGACTCAAAGTTAGTTCTTATTAATATTCTTCTCCCTGATGAGCCTAATGATGGATTTCTAACAATGTGTTTGAGTAAAAAAATAAAATAATTTATAAAAGTCTGGCAAATTAGGCCTCCCTGACATAGTTGCTCCTAGAAACTTTGTGAGTTAAGTTTAGGCTCCCAATGCCACTAGATGGCAGAGGAATGTCATTAAACCAGCCGATCTTCACAGAAAAGTTCCTGGAACAACCCCCTTTCCTTCTCACCAATCTTCCCCGTGTCTGCAGGGTCCTGGGAGATCTCTCCTGTAACTCAAGCTTTTTTCAGTCCTTGTCTTTCCAGGGTCAGGTGAAAGGCAGACACTCAACCCCCAGAAGAGTCTGCGGCCCTGGATAGCAGGCACTAGCTTAATCCAGCGTATCATGAGTGTGATTTTACTGTGGTCCAAACTACTAATGCAGGAAACATCAAAAGCTTCCAAGCTTTGAAAATTTTATTTCTAAGTCTTTCAGAGTGGGACATTTGGAAGAAAGGGCAGTGTTCCTGCAGGCATTCTGTGGAGCACTTGTTAGAGAGGAAGCGCCCCATTCGCTGTTATGCCCCTGTCTTGCCTCTCATGGGCCAGACGCACTTCTCACCTCCCCATTCCCCAAAGGGCGAACAACTCTACTGCTCTCTAAATCTTTAACTTCTTAATCTCAGAAATCAATTGGGTATTGGGGTGGGTGGGAATGGAGGGACACTGAACATAATTGCTGGCACTCTACAATTTGGGAGGCTAGTTTGGACTACACTTGAGTGATCTTATCAAAGGATCTATTTAATTTTTTTATTTTTTTAAAGATAAGATTCTGAATCTGAGCTGGCTCAGCTGTACCCTCTCTGGAGAGAGTTCAGAATGGGATTGCTCAAGCAGTCCTGTAAACAGAGAAGTGTCCTCCTGGAAAAAGAGCTGGGCTTTAATGCCATGTTGTCACCACAGGAAGCAGAAACCCAGCAAGTCTTGCTTTATGGTTCAGGATTTTGTTACATTCAATATAATTTACTAAATACGACAAACGGTCCCTCCGCCATCATTTATAATTATCTAACTAATCATTCTGATTTCCGGAGAAAAACCAAAGGTAGCTGATGCCAAGGGGCTTGGTTTAAGAACCAAGTCCCCCCTCCCATCTCCTCACGTCTTGTCTCCCTTGGTTCTGCAGAGGGAAAAGGATCCACGTGAGGGCGACAGGATGAGCCCTTTGGAATGCTTTCAGAAGCACAAGATGCTGATTCCAGATTGCAGCTGGACCTGCTGACCCGAGAGCCGTCCCCTCCCGTGGCCTGGAAAGGATCCGTGTCAGGGAGGCAGGACGAGGACCTTACAGTCTGAGAGGACACAGTGTGATGAGGACAGGGAGGGGGTCCCCGGCTGGTACCCGAGGAAGGAACTGTCTCCTGTGGTGGATCCTGTTCCTCCTACCTGTACCCTAAGCCACCGTCAATCCCTGGTCCTGTGTGTGTGTCGGGAACTGCTCAGGGTCTCCTCTCTGCCATAGTTACGATGTTCTCACTGATGAGCCACTGTCCTTTGCTGTCATCTGAAACCTTGGCAAGGCACCTCCTCCCCACCCAGCCCCTCTGCAAGTGGTGGCCTTGTGGCCACATGGCGTCCTGGTAAAGGCTCTATTTCCTGGCTTGGGGAAGAAAGCAGGAGAGAAAATTCAGCTTTCTCCTGCTTCCCGATGAAGTCAGCACGATCATTTCCTTCTTCCCTCCCTCCCCGCGGGCCGGGAGCGGGGCGCTTTCTCTCTCTGGCTTCCTGGAAACGGTTATGGGAAACGGGGCCACCCGTGAATCAGGACGCGGGGCGGGAGCCCAGGCTCTGCAGGGGCAAAAGCGGGCGGGGAGGAGCTTCACCGTCTTTCCGGAGCCCGGTCATTTCTTTGTCCCCGTGTCTGGGCAGGGCTTTGAACGGGGCCGTCGAGGTGGAGAGCGAGCCGAGGAGCGCTCCCCTTCGGAGCTTCCAGCCGCTGCGTCCCGCCGGCCCCTGGGACTTCCCAGGTCCTCACTGGCTGCGGTCCCTGGCAGCTCTGGGGTGCAGAACCCGGCTCCCCTCCTCCCCGAGAGCTCGGGTGCCCTCTCAGTCCGTTCTCTCCTCTGTAGGGGGTTTCTGGCTTGATAGGGACTTTTTCTCCCGGAGCCATTTCCATGTGGCGGAGGAGAATATTTACTTTTGTAGCTGGGTACGTTTCTGGAGCTTGGATAATAATACTGGGATCTATCTAGAAATGTGCAGACTTGCTTTTCACGATGAGTGAAAAGTACGACTTTTCCTAGTAAGGGCTCTGTGGTGCTGCGTTAAGAGCTGGACCTGAGTCCTCGTCTGAGGACTGTTAGGAAGATGGACAATCACCCACCACTCCCGGGGGCCACATCTGACGCGCGCATGTGACCATGCCGGCTGGAGACCAGGAGACTTCAATTCGCCTTACTTCAAAGGTCACTGGGAGGGAAGGGGGGGTGCCTCACTCACGCTCTGACATATCTGAGTCACACATCTCCCAAACCACCACGTCACAGCCTGGGTGGGGCACCAGGCTCTCCACTCAGCATGAGGATTACAGGTTTGAAATTGACTTTTGTTGACACAACTGGAACCATTGCCATTGTTTATGTTTTGATAAGGATCTAATAGTCATCTTGAAAACTACAAAGATGGTGATAATGAAGACATAAAGTCATATTCCTAAAGAATCCAAGTTCATGTATGTTATCTAAATCAATGAGCAGGGACTCGAATTCTGAAAACACTTAGGTATTGGTTTTGGAGCTGGGCAGGGTGCAAAATCGTCATCTAGGGCAGTCTTTAGGTGGAGCCTGGCTCCAGAACCCAGAAAGCGGCCTCGGGGCAGCTGCACGTATGGATTATGTCTCTTCCACTTTCAGCAGTTACTATTTCTTTTTTTTAGACAGAGTCTTGCTCTGTTCCCAGGCTGGAGTGCAGTGGCATGATCTTAACTCACTGCAACCTCCACTTCCTGGGTTTAGGCAATTCTTCTGCCTCAGCGTCCCAAGTAACTGCGATTACAGACCTGTGCCACCACGCCTGGCTAATTTTTGTATTTTTAGTGGAGACGGGGTTTTGCCATGTTGGCCAGGCTGGTCTCGAACTCCTGACCTCAGGTGATCCACCAGCCTTGGCCTCCCAAGGTGCTGGCATTACAGGCATGAGCCCCTGCGCCCTACCCAGCAGTTGCTATTTCAACCAAGTAGTGCCTAATCTCTGCCCCTCCCCCAGAAACTCACAGGAGACCTCCTGCCCTGTTGTACCCCACTTCCAACAGGAACAAATGCATTTTCCAACCCTTTCAGCAAGGGGGAGTGCTCTGCTCAGAACAGAGCTTCACTCCTCGGCTACCCATTCCCCAGCCCTGCAGCTCTGAGGGACTCTTGTTCCCAGTGCTTTGAGAAATTCTCCCTGAGAGGTCAGACCCAGTTTGGACACTGCAAGTCTTCTGTCTCGAGGCAGGGAGGAACAGAGGAAATGGCCCCTTAAGGCAAAACATTGTTTATGAAACCCAGGTTTCAGTTCCTGGTCAGAACGCAAAGCAAAACCGCCAGCCCCAACTCAGACTCTCGAAGGGTCCCTGGGAAGCAGGGAAATAGTAGAAGTGAAAAGTGGGCCTCCTGGCTGGGTGCCGTGAACTCATGCCTGTAATCCCTGCACTTTGGGAGGCCGAGGTGGGTGGATCACTTGAGATCAGGAGTTCGAGACCAGCCTGGCCAACGTGGTGAAACCTCAACTCTACTAAAAATACAAAAAATTAGCCAGGCATCGTGGCAGGGGCTGTAATCCCAGCTACTCAGGAGGCGGAGACAGGAGAATCACTTGAATCCCGGGAGGCAGAGGTTGCAGTGAGCTGAGACTGTGCCACTATGTAGCAGCCTAGGTGACAGAGCAAGACTCTGTCTCAAAAAAAAAAGTGGGACTCCCGTGAGTGAGCAGAGGCCCTTCCGGCTTGGGTGGGGAGGAGAGATGCTTCTGTTAAACCCACAGGAAATAAGTCAAGGTCAAAAGCTGTTTGAATTAGAATCAGATCTACCTGAAGAACTCTAATTTGTGTCTAATCTTTGTCATTCTCTGCCTGTTGCTCAAATAGGGCATGTGATTATTGAACAAACAAGGATAGACAAGGAGGGATGTTTTAGCTTTCCCTGGAGGTGGGATGGGGGTCATAGGGAGTGAGGACTGGGGACTCTATATTATTTCCCAGTGCTGCCTAGGATCAAATAAACATTTTGCTGTAAATACTAATTGAATCAATGTTGCCTGAAATTAAAGGAATGTTATAATTCATGTCCGTGTGTATGACCCTCAGGCAATTAAACTGTGTTGAGGTAAGCCAGTCAGAGACCCACTATGCAATAGCAGCTGTGAGACAGTGTTTCCACCCCTAAATTGTTTTATTTGATAAAGAATTTTCAAGCCGGATGTGGTGGCTTAGGCCTATAATCCCAGCACTTTGGGAGGCCAAGGCGGGAGTATTGCTTGAACTCAGGGGCTCAAGACCAGTTTGGGCAACATGGCAAGACCCTGTCTCTACAAACAAAATAAAATAAAATAAAAGTCAGGCATGGTGGCATGTGCCTGTGGTCCCAGCTGCACAAGAGGCTGTGGTGGGAGGATATCTTGAACCCAGGAAGTTGTGGCTGCAGTGAGCTATGATCACGTCACTGAACTCCAGCCTGGGTGGCAGACAGAGACCCTGTCTCCAGTAAATAAATAAATAAATAAAAAGAATTTTCAAAGTAGGGCATATGAACAAACGTTCACTCTTTTACTGGGTGTGAGACCTCAGGTAAGTTACTTAACCTCTTTGAGCCTGTATTAGTGTGCTAGGGCTGTCATAACAAAAGGTCACAGACTGGGTGGTTTGAGCAACAGAAGGTATTTCTTCCAGTGCTGGAGCCAGACATTGGACATCACGGTGTCAGCAGGTTTGGTTCTCCCGAGGCCCTTCGCCTTGGCTTGCAGATGGCCACTTTCTTGCTATGTGTTCACATGGTCTTCCGTCTGGGTTCGTCTGTGTCCTAATCTCCTCTTCTTGTAAGGACACCAGTCAGACTGGACGAAAGCCCACCCTCATGACCCCATTTCAACTTAATTACTTATTTAAAGGCCCTGTCTCCAAATACAGTCACATTCTGGGGTCCTGGGAGTTAGAGTTTCAGCATATGAATTTTAGGAAGACACAATTCAGCCCATAACAGAGCCCTGCTTTCCTCACTGGTAAAACCGGGATAAAATTTGCTCTCCTTTCTTATTTTGAGACTCAAATCAGGTAAAGTAAGAGAAAGGACTCCGGAGGGTGTCAGGTGCTAAACAAAGGAAAATGGTCATCCCATATAGGCAGGACAGATCGTTTCGGATGACGTGTCTATGGACCTGGTGAAAGTTGCATCCTCTGTACACACCTAAGATTTGGAGGCCACGTTCTTTGTGAAAAGGTGCATTTGCAAAGATGCTACTAAATGTCATGGCTTCTTAGGAATTGGAGCCTAGAGTGATACTGCAAATAAAACGTTCAGTTATTTATCCCTCGCCATCATCGATTGCACACCTACCCTGCGCTGGGTACCTATGGGTGAGGCAAAATGGCAAGGAAGCTGGGTGCGCTCAACGGGAAGTGGAGCAGAGGGGACTTCTAGTCTGTCCTCTATACGACTTTCAGGGAGCTTCACTGACAATCTCTCTTGCCATCAGCACCTTCCCCCTGATTCTTTTTTCCTCAGTCACAGATGGCTTCTCAGGATCCGAAAGTTGAGAAGAACTTGGAGGTCTCCCTGGGTCTGGAACTGGGGCCACATGGGTCAAACTCAGGCAGGGACAAAATTACATTCTGTCATTCTTAGGGACTGGGTATCTGATACAGTGAGATAAGCCTGAGTTCTATGGAAGACAAAGGCCAGTCACACACACCCTACACACCTCTTCACACACACACACACACACACACGAGCCCAGAGGAGCTTGCACCTTGGCTAGAGATGGCAGTATTGGTAGTTTTTAGTGTTAGGAATTTCCAACCCATGCTCTAAGAGTGCCCTTAGTTCACAAAGGGGAAAATAATACCATTGTACATCGTTGACCTCTGTCTCTTGCATTTTGAAATTTCAAAGCTGAATAAGGAGCATAATGCCCACCCTCCTACCTCAGCTATGGGAACCCCTTCCCTGTTGGGCTCTACTTCATATGATAGTGCTGAAAGAAGATGAGAATTACAGCTATGCCCCCTATGGGCATCCAACAGCCACGTGGTGACATCTTCCTTTCTTTTCGGTGCCAGGTCCTGAGTTTGAAGTCTCATTGTTCAAGAGGAATGCCAAGAAGAAATAAGAAGCCAACAGCTACAAAATGAATTCTGCAATACATTGAGGTAGACATCAGCCTACAGTCCTAAGGCAGGAAGGGGGGAAAAAAGAGCAACAGAAAGGTATAGCTTGCTACATGAAAAAAGCAAACTCAAAAGAATGGGAAGAAGATGGACCTTGGGCATTGACGGCTTTACCTCGGAACACCAGACCGTTCTGTATCTTGGAAACACTCTTTCTTTCTCTTTGGACTTCAAGCTTACTTTGTTTCCAAATCAGGACTGGAAATGGGAATTATGAAGCCAAAAATATCAAACAGCCTTAGATCCTTGGTTAAAAACATCAGCGGCAACACACGACTGAGCTTACCTCCCCCATTCTTGACATTTCATTATAAGAGGAAAACCACAAGCCTAACTTAGCAAACGCTGTTATAATTAACTCACAAGCCCTCATGTGCTTACTAGTGGTTTTTAGGGCTCTGAAGCTTAGATGTAATGTAAGATGGGTTATTTAATATGCATTATGGAAGGAGGAAACAAAGACATATTTTTATTCTCTTTTGCTGTACAGCAGCTTGGCTGGTTCCATTCCATCCATTTAATTTACTGTTTCTAGGCACAAGGGAATCATTTCCATGTGAAATTTACCTACATAAATTTGGGATAACATGTGTCAGTCGAAGTTCTTAATGGCAAATAACAGACCAAGTCTGATCCTGTAAAGCAGAAAAGGAATTTATTTACGTGTATTAGGTGACTGGGAATCCCAGGAGGGCAAGCTGGGAGGCTGTGCAGCCTGCGACCATTCTGCAAATCAATTCTAGCGGTGGTCTGGTGGATGGATACCTCCTGCCTTTGCTCTGGGCAGGGATCCTGCAGCTTGCCCTGAGACCACCCCGATATTGCACAAGCTTTTCGGTCCTCCGTAAACAGGCTGTAGTGGCCACCGTCCTGCCAGTGTGCCCACAAGTCCTAACCAGGCTCCCAGGTTCTCAGTTGGTGCCCCTTTCTCATGTTCTTCCTTCTCCAAAGATCTTTACTTGAATTCCGCTCCTCTCCTGTTTTGGTAATTTTTACCCAGTGGAAGGGGTCTCACACTCTACAAACACACACACACACACACACACACACACCCTGTACCCCAGTGGCTTCTGCCCAGGTTGGAGTCATTCTGTCTGCAGTGGCCCTGGGGCTTCCTGGTCAGTGCTGTTGAGAGAGGTGGCCCAGACCTCGTGGTGACTGAGTCCCCCAGGTAGGGTCTCCTTTTTCCAAACCTGCCAGGGGCTTGGAAGAAACTCTTGATTCTTTAACTACTTAATCATTTAGAGCAAGCTCACACATGTCTCCAAAGGACAAGCATCAAGCCTTAGGAGACTGTATAGTCTAGACTCATATCAGGGAAGAAGAGTCTTACATACATTGCAAGGTTCTTTTCTGACACCATCTGTGAGCCTCATTTTCTTTCTTTCTTTTTTTTTCTTAGACAGAGTCTCGCTCTGTCACTAGGCTGGAGTGCAATGGCGTGATCTTGGCTCACTGCAACTTCCACCTCTCGGGTTCAAGCGATTCTCCTGCCTCAGCCTCCTGAGTAGCTGGGACTACAGGTGCACACCACCATACCCAGCTAAGTTTTGTATTTTTAGTAGAGATATTGGTCAGGATGGTCTCGATCTCTTGACTTTGTGATCTGCCCACGTTGGACTCCCAAAGTGATTACAGGTGTGAACCACCATGCCTGGCCAAGCTTCATTTTTATGCAGAGTGGTCATCTTGGAGTCCCCCAAGATAATATCAGGCCCACACTATTCTCTGTCGGCTACTCCTTTTGGCAGACCTGGCCAGGGCTCCTGGCTGGCCATCTATGGCAAGGACTCTCCTGGCCTTCATCCTTCCCCATCTCCCTCTTGAGGGTAGGGGATAGTGTGGGGTTCAGTGCTGATGCTTCCCATTACTGTGTTATGTCACTCCTCATGTGTGGGTGGAGCAAGGCCATATGCGGAACATTTAAGGTGGTGGAATTACCAGCCTGAGAATTAACTGTGCCTACTTCTTCCTCAAACTGTAAGCTCAATGACAAAGAACAAGAAGTAGCTTTTTTTCCTTAATTCTCACAAATGAGGAGCCAGGTTCCGTGTCCAGGATGTCTGGACTTCTTTTATCTCCAAGGAGCATTAGATGTCTGCTTTCAACAGTCAGAGTTTCTGCATGAAACAGAACACAACCCCCCGGAACAACAGGGCTCAGTGGGGTGAAGGGGAGGACAAAGGGAGCAGAGCCCAAAGGCTGGTGGGAGGGCAGAAGAGGAGGTTCTGGAACAATGCAGGGAGCTCCCATGGGCAGGCACTACCTCAAGGAAGGTGACACCTTGGATGATGGCTGCCTGCCTGGAGGCCAGCGAAGGACAGGGTACTGATCTGTCATGCAGAGCCCTGACAGCCAAGGCAAGTGTCTCCTAGTACTGAACCTGGCATGCAGGGGCTGGCAAACTCGGTGTATTAGTCCATTCTCATACTGCTAATCAAGACATACCTGAGATTGGTATGTCTTTATTTATTTATATTTGTATGTCTTAATTTATAAAGGAAAAAGGTTTAATGGGCTCACAGTTCCACATGGCCGCAGAGGCCTCACAATCATGGCAGAAGGCAAAGAGAAGCAAAGGCACATCTTACATGGTGGCAGGCAAGAGGGCAAGTGCAGTGGAACTCCCATTCATAAAACCATCGGATCTCTTGAGACTTACTCACTATCACGAGAACAGTATGGGGAAACTGCCCCCATGATTCAGTTATCTTCACCTGGCCCTGCCCTTGACACATGGGGATTATTACATTTCAAGGAGAGATTTGGGTGGGGACACACCAAACACTATCGCTTGGCATTAACTGCCTGCTGGCACCAGGACGGGCCTGACCTGGGCTTGCTGAGTAGGTGAGGCTTGACTCAGACAGACCCACAGCAATGGAGAGACAGTGGTGGGTGGTGGGCTACACTCACAAGCACATCACACAAGGTGATTCAGGGCGAGCCAACCGAGTGCAACCCCACACTTAGAGAATTGTTTAGGGCACCTCTGTGTTCCCAGAGTTCCCGCACATCCCAAGAGTAGGGGTGGCAGCTCCAGAGAGTAAAATGGATATTGGATTTCTCCCTAACTCTTCAAGAAACACTTATTTTGGAATGATTTCAGAATTATGGAAGTGTTGCAAAGATCATATAGAAAGCTTCCATCCCTCACCCAGTTTTTACCATTGTTACATTTCCATGGTACATTTCTCAAAACTCAGAGACGTCATTAGTACATTTTATTACTAACTCGCCTCTAAACTCTGAATGTCACCAGTGTTTTCATTAGTGACCTCCTTCTGTTCCAGTAGCCACTCTACCTTGTAGCCGCTAGTTGGCATATGTCCCCAGTCTCCTCTGGTCTGTGACAGTTTCTCAGGCTTGTCTAGTTCTTTTGTGACTTTGACACAAGAAGTAGTACTGTCCAGCTAGCCTATGGAATGTCTCCCAAACTGGGTTTTTGTGACCTTGAGTAGTACTGTCCCGCTAGCCTGTAGAATATCTCCCAAACTGGGTTTGTGGAGATTTTTCCTACAATTAGATTGGGGTGGTGGAATTTGGGGAAGTGTCCTTCTCATCCCATCATATGGAAGGTACATTGTACCCACACAGCATCACCGGCGTGCCAGCCCTCATCATTTCATTAGGGTGATGTCTGCCGGGTTCGCCACTGTAAAGGATTCTTTCCCCTTTCCCTATTCTATTCTTTATGAGCCACCCTAACACCTTTTAATTTGCAATAGAAAAATAAAAGAAGTGCGATGCTATTTGCAACTGATTGTCATGGAAGAATTCTTGCCTGTTATATTTGTCTTTGAGCAAGGGTTTTCTTGAAGCCCTCAACCAAAAGTAGTAACTCTAATGGTAGGAATTTCAGGCTCTGTGACTTGGGTGTGGGTGTGTGGGCTTTGGCGACAAACGTAAGCAGTGTTCTTCATCCTACCACTCACGCAGTGCCCTGCTCTGCCTGGATATGGGGACAGACCCTGGAGAGTCTGTTTATATGATCTTGGTACAGGTTTGAAAACTTACCACTTCTACACACACACGAGGGACCATCTTCCCAATTATTTTCTAATGCACGATGTGAGTGCAGATTTAGAATGGGTAAGTTGATGATTTACTCAGGACAAATTAAGCATCTTTGGTGTGGGGCATAAAGAAATATGGCACCTTTCTATTTCAAGTCCAATGAGACAGTCGCTCGATTTCAACAGCAAGACCTTTCCCACACCTTTGAAATTGGAAGCGGCCGGGTGCAGTGGCTCACGCCTGTAATCCCACCACTTTGGGAGGCCAAGCCAGGTGAATCATGAGGTCAGGAGTTCAAGACCAGCCTGGCCAATACGGTGAAGCCCTGTCTCTACTAAAAATGCAAAAATTAGCTGGGCGTGGTGGCGCACACCTGTAATCCCAGCTCCTCGGGAGGGTGAGACAGGAGAATTGCTTGAACCCGGGAGGTGGAGGTTGCAGTGACCTTAGATGGCGCCATTGCACTTCAGCCTGAGCAACAGCCTGTGCGACTCCATCTCAGAAAGAAAAAAATAATAATAATAATAAATTGGAAGCTATTCAAGGATAGCTATGGAGACAAGTTTGCTGCCCCTACCTCAGTGTTCGTGATCCTTAGATAAAGGGATGCTGCCTCCGGAGCCTTGTTGCTGTCAGTTTCAGCTATTTTCCCAACTGCTTCTGTTGACCCTGAGAGTTATGGATTTTCAGGTTTAATGCTTTAGACAGAAAGTACTTTTGCAGCGGGAATCAGCAGAAAGTTTCTATGAATCATTCAGAATATCTGAAATGACATTCTAAGTAGTTACCAGCACATTACAGGAGTTGTTTATTGGGCTTCTGACTTGCAAAGAAGCAATGAATTTTGCAACAGAGGTAGAGCAATAAAACACAATGATGTTTATTCACACGTTGTGCTGTCAAAATTAAAATTCAGTTCCATAAAATTCAGATCCATCCATTGACTTGGATCTCTAACAGAAATCATCTCCTACCGTCCCATTAATGTGGGTTGTCACAATCGTTCTGCAGAAGGTTAGAATGAGGCAGAGATTTGATGGAAGTCTTTGGAGAGACCGTGGCAGTCAGGATGGGGCCTCTGGTGGTTCTGAGTTCTGGAAGGCCAGGCTAAGCTCCCTGAAGTCAAGCTTCTGACTTAAAGATCAAGGCTGAAGCTCACCTTCCACAACCACCTCCATCTGGCTCCATTTTGACCTTTGCCTTTATTCGACATCTTTTGTGGATGTTGGGCTCCTGGGCAGAGGATAAGCACAAGATGCTGAGATGCTGCGTGTGCTCCTGAGAGGCTCGAAATTTCGAGGAGGTAGAGCAGGGGGAGGGGGACCTGAGGACGAATAACTGGTCAATTAAAATCAGTGACTGGGATTACCCAGCTGACAAAGTGGGGTGGGGAGGGCAGAGCGTTCCAGACAAAGGCAAGGCCGGTTAAAAGGGCCAGAGACAGGCTTGGAGAACTGCAGGAAAGTAACCAACCCAATATTAAAGGAGATTTGAAACCTGCTTTAAAACTCTACACTGTGGGCATAAGCATTGATAAATGGAGAGATAGAACAGAATAGTTAACTTAAGAGACACTCAAGAACATTTAAGTGCTTAATAGGTTAAAAAAAAAAAAAGGGAAAAAAAAGACCAGTGAGGAAAGATTTGGCTTATTCAAAAAATAATGGGGAGATTGGTTATTTGCAAAAGATTGAAAGTACGGCCTCACCTGATATATTAAAAACTATTACCTGTGGATTAGCATAAAATAAAACAGTCTTTTAAAAGCAGAAGAAAATATGAAATTGAGCACCTTCTGGGTGCCACATCAATAGAATAAAGTATTATGAAAAAGAATTAAGATTTATGTAGCTAAAAAACATTAAGCAATAAAAAGGCAAATGACAAACTGGCAAAAATGTTTTAACACTATGATAAAGGATCTTTATTTTACAAGAAAATCTTTCAAAATAATAAGAAAGCAGTGCAACATGGCCGGGCACGGTACCTGACACACCTGTAATCCCAGCACTTTGGAAGGCGATCGCCTGAGCTCAGGAGGTTGAGACCAGCCTGGGCAACAGGGCAAAACCTCTGCCTCTACAAAAAATACAGAAATGCTGGGTGTGGTGGCATGGCCCTATAGTCCCAGCTCCTTAGGAAGCTGAGATGGGAGGATCCCTCAAACCTGGGAGGTGGAGGTTGCAGCGAGCCAAGATTGCACCGCTGCACTCCAAAGGTTGTGAAGAGAAGTACAAACACCCAACGAACGTGGAAGAATGTTCAACCTTAGAGATGAAGAAGAACGCTCACTGAAACAACAAAATAGCATCTCTTCACCTGTCAAAGTGGCCAAGATTGTCAAAGAAGGGACTTTGGCAATAGGTACCACGAGACTTGAAAAGAGTGTTCATCACCTTTGGCTCCAAATTCCACCTTTAAGAATGTATTTGAAGGCTAGGATTTTGAAAATAACAACCTGTTTCTGAAAGTAGACTTCTTCCATAAATATGTGCTAATGGTGACCAAAAAGCACAAAACTGTAGCCTGTGCCTGCTTTTTTTTTTTTTTTTTTTTTTTTTGAGACAGGGTCTTGCTGTGTCGCCAGGCGCTAGGTTGGAGTGCAGTGGCACAATCTCGGCTCACCACAACCTCCGCCTCCTGGGTTCAAGCAATTCTCCTGCCTCAGCCTCATGAGTAGCTGGGACTACAGGCGCATGCCACCATGCCCAGCTAATTTTTGTATTTTTAGTAGAGATGGGGTTTCACCATGTTGGCCAGGATGGTCTAGATCTCTTGACTTCGTGATCTGCCCGCCTCGGCCTCCCAAAGTGCTGGGATTACAGGGGTGAGCCACTGCACCCGGCCACCTGGGTGCCTTTTATGCCATTTTATAATAGTGCAGAGAGGGAAAAAGGGTTTGCCGTTGGCTTGCTGAGTCAGTCATTAACACACTGATTACAGGGAAGTTACTTAGCCTTTTTGCATCTCAGTTTCTTTTCTCCGACTCTCACCACTGTGTCACCCAGGCTGGAGTGCAGTAGAATGATCTCTGCTCACAGCTGAGATTACAGGCATGCACGACCACACATGACTAATTTTTGTATTTTTAGTAGAGATGGTGTTTCACCTTGTTGATAAGGCTGGTCTCGAACTCTTAACCTCAAATGATCCACCTGCCTTGGCCTCTCAAAGTGCTGGGATTACATGTCTGAGTCACTGCACCCAGCCTCGGTTTCTTAATTTTCAAAATGTTATTTGCCTTTTTATATAGTTTCTTTACTACATAAATCTTACTCTTTCTCATAATAATTTATTCTATTGATGTGGCACTTAGAAAATGCTAAATTTCAACATTTTCTTCCATTTTTAAAAGGCTTTGTGTTTTACTTTTATGCTAATCCACCTGGTTTTTTTTTCTTTTCTTTTCTTTTTTTTTTTTGAGACAGAGTCTTGCTCTGTCACTCAGGCTGGAGTATAGTGGCACAATCATGGCTCACTGCTGCCTCGAACCCCCTGGGTTTCAAACAATCCTCTTACCTTAGCCTCCTGAGTAGCTAGGACCACAGGGATGTCCCACCATGCCTGGCTAATTTCTTTTTTTTTTTTTTTGTAGAGACAAGGTCTCCCTGTGCTGCCTAGGCTGATCTCAAACTCCTAAGCTCAAACAATCCTCCCACCTTGGCCCCGCCAAGTGCTGGGATTTCAGATGTGAGCCATTGCACTCAAACGATAATTTTTTAAATATATCAAGTGAAGCTGTAATTTTATTCTTTTACAAATAACCAATTTTTCCCATTACTTTTTGAATAATCCAAATCTTCCCCCATTGGTCCCTTTATTATCTACTGAGTACTTACATGTTCTTGATGTACGCTGTTAGATGAATTATTTAAAGTATTGGAGGGCATACAAAAGTTGCTCAAGAGATGGTAGAGTCAAACACGCCCTCACCATTCCATTCTAGCCCCTCCACATGTATGTGCTGATTTGATTTCAATCAATACGAACACAGGATCTCAACACTTCATAATGGCTTTAGGAATCTGGTGGAGGGTAGAAACCTAGCAGAAGAGAAGTTAAGGACGGGATTTTGGGGCCGGGCATGGTGGCTCATGCCTGTGATCCCAGCACTTTGGGAGGCTGAAGCGGGTGGATCACGAGGTTAGGAGTTCAAGACCAGCCTGGGCAAAATGGTGAAACCTCGTCTCTACTAAAAAATACAAAAATTAGCTGGGCATGGTGGTGCATGCTTGTAGTCTCAGCTACTTGGGAGGCTGAGGCCGGAGAATTGCTTGAACCTGGGAGGCAGAGGTTTCAGTGAGTCAAAATGACGCCATTGCACTCCAGCCCGGGTGGCAGAGGGAGACTCCGTCTCAAACAGCAACAACAGCAACACACGCAAAACAAAAACGAAGCAGGCCGTTGGCCCTGGAAGTTTTCAGACACATCTGTCTTGAAGGAGGCCGCCCAAAGTATTGCTCCACTTGAACCTGAAAAGACAGTCCTGAGGTCCTACTATGTGCCCATCTTTCCACCAGAGACACTCTTCATTTGTGTCACCATAAATGCCCACTGGTGTCTCTGCCATTGCCATTAGTAGGAGGCTTGAGGCTAGCGCGGAGTTGTTTGTTCACGGGAGAGCCTCTGGGTGGGGTGACTTCCAGCTCCTTCCCAGTGTGCCAACAGCCTGTCTTAGAGTTGAAAACTGGCGAAGACAGACCCCCTCGTGCCAGGAACATGGAGGAGTGTCTATTGTCTGTAGCATAGATACAACCAGATTAAAGAAAGGGACTGACTCTGCAACAGACACATCAGACAAGCTCCCTGTCCCTAGAGACCGCAGCCTAAAAAACAGCAAAGCCCTCCCCACCATATCTGTGAATTCCTGGGGCTTATATTCTCATGATCCCTTCTGTCTCTGGCCCATCTGTCCCTCTGGCTGCCTCTGCGTGGCCCCATATCAGTCTGGCCAGAAACGCAAACCCATCAGTGCTTTTCACAAAGAATTCCCCCGTATCAGGCACTTCATGAGTTCAGTTGCTGTAACTCCAGGCTTCTCCACTGGGGCAATTTTGCCTCCTAGGGGTCATTTGGCAAACTCTGGAGATATTTTTGGATTTCACACTGGAAGGGGAAGGCTACTGGTATCTGGTGGGTAGAGACCAGAAATGCTGCAGTGTATAGGATGGCCCCCTGACAAGAATCACCTGACCCCAAGCATCAGTAGTGTTGACATTGACAAATTCTGCCTGAACTGAAGAGGTGAAGGTCATGGGGCTGGTGACCTTGCACGGAGCATGAGTTTCTCCAACTCCATGACTTCCTTTCCTTTTTTTCCTGTCTCTGTTACTTCTCAGGAGCAAAACAAACTCTTCACCATGTGTCATGGCCTGCAGTGAAGCAACCACCTTTAGTAATAAGAGTGTGGCTGGGCGCGGTGGCTCACGCCTGTAATCCCAGGGCCTTGGGAGGCTGAGGCGGCGGATGAAAAGGTCAGGAGTTTGAGACTAGCCTGACTAACATGGTGAAACCCCGTCTCTACTAAAAATACAAAAAGTTAGCTGGGCGTGGTGGTGCAGGCCTGTAATCCCAGCTACTCAGGAGGCTGAGGCAGGAGAATAGCTCAAACCCAGGAGGCAGAGAGGTTGCAGTGAGCAGAGTCACACCATTGCACTAGCCTGGGCGACAGAACAAGACTCCATTAAAAAAAAAAAAAAAAAAAAAAAGCGTGGCTTTGCCATTTCTTCCTCTCAACCAGGCAGCTTATCAAATTATTTCTTCCAAATACAGTGCACTCCCTATGATCAATTCTGGTGGATATAATATTCCCCCAATCTTACTACACACACATGTAAAGGAACCACTTATCTGGGAAGTGGTAGAGGCTTAGATCCTTACTGATATCCATCCCATTCGAGGGTCAGGGCTGGGGAGGTGTGTGTACGTGGTTGGGGGGAGGGCAAGGGAGAAAGAGAAACGCTGAGATCCCATCAGCACTGTGCCAGGCGGAGTCGGGGAACTGGGGCGCTGCTTGCTTGGGGGACAGCTGCATCAGGGAAGGAGTGTTTGCTGCTGTAAACATGAACAGGGCTGCTGGCATGTAGGTGAATCCTCTGCCAAGGGCCTACGGTGTTGCTTTTCTCCCTCTCTTCCCTCTCACCACCACGCTCTCTGCAGAAGCTGCCAGACTTCTGACCCAAGGGAGAAAACTGGTGTCAATCTCTTGACT
Organism: Plecturocebus donacophilus; assembly: GCA_004027715.1. Taxonomy (NCBI): domain Eukaryota; kingdom Metazoa; phylum Chordata; class Mammalia; order Primates; family Pitheciidae; genus Plecturocebus; species Plecturocebus donacophilus. The sequence continues at coordinate 3,219 of PVKP010036550.1, read as the reverse complement.
TGTGTAAAAGCAATTCAAACAGGTGGCCCCATCATTCTGAAAGATTGTGCCTCAACTCCCATTAGTGGATGGAGGCTACTCGTCCATCTGTCCCTTGAAGACTCTGCTGGGATAGAACGCAGTGGACATGGAAGACGCTGCAGTTCTAGAGAAGGGGCCTATCTGAGGAATGGAGCAAATGGCTCCCTGTGAAACAGACTCCGGGCCACAAGGTCCTAATGTGTGTTCTTAGTAAGATCCAAGAGGCCATTGCAGCTGAGAAAACGGTCCACGCAGTCTCGAGGAGCCCACATCTGCGAGCAGGGAAGACAGCTTGGAGATGCAAACTTTGATTGCCAAATGCAAGCCCCCACGGAGGCCCTGGATACCACAGAAATGTAAATCAGCAGAGGAGAAGATGAGATTGAGAAACTCTCCCGGAATCCAGAGGAAAGAAACATAAAAAGGAGTTTATGGGGCAAGGTTCGTAACAATAAATATTATTTCAAAAAGAGATTGGGGAATAGAAGGTGGAATGGGAGCAAAACAGCATGGGAAAACAATACTCAACTGCTAAAGGTTTAATAAAAGGTGGTGAGAAATGAGGGGAAGAAATGAGTTTTCCTATAATAGGAAGAGTAAGTTCAGATTCTACTGGGAAGTATGATGAGTCTCAGGAACAGGACATAAGTCACCTTTTTTTTTTTTTTTTTAAGTTGGAGTCTTGCTCTGTCACCCAGGCTGGAGTGCAGTGGTGCTATCTCAGCTCTCTGCAACCTCCACCTCTGGGGTTCAAGCGATTCTCATGCTTCAGCCTCCCAAGTAGCTGGGATTACAGGTGTAAGCCACCATACCTGGCTAATTTTTGTATTTTCAGTAGAGACAGGGGTTTCACCATGTTGGCTAGGCTGGTCTCGAACTCCTGACCTCAGGTGATTTGCCTGCTTTGGCCTCCCAAAGCGCTGGGATTACAGGCATGAGCCATTGCGCCCGGCCAAACCTTCTTAATGTGAGATTCAGCAGAGTGAGGATGGCTGGGCCTTGCCACTCTGGCCATCTGCATCTTGACAGCAGTATTTGGAGAAACTCTGCCTAGCCCACGTTTCCTTCTAACAATACTACAAAAGTCTGCAATCTGGGACTTTAGAAAGGCAATAGAAAAGGTCTGAGAAGAATGACTGAAAGCACTGCTATTAAATGAGAAGTGCCGTTTACTGCAATTAGTTGAAGAATAATTTATATCATGCATTTCATGTACGTATGTAACTTGCACTTCTGATGTAGGTAATTATGATATTGATTTCCTGAGCATTGGAAGTTGGCGAAAACCCTTTGATGGGTGTGGCTGAGGATGAGCTTGTTACTTTTGCTCTGCTCTGGGGTCGTCTTCTGCCTGTGTCCTGGTGTGGCCACTCCCTTTCTGCAGGTGCCACGCTGGTCTGAGAGGCCAGGGTGGTTGTTACTCTTCTCAGCTTTGCTGGTGACCTTGTTCACAGACCACTGGAAATGCAGTCTTCACACCAAGGCCGCTGCGGCGTCCGCCTTCCTGTTCCCGCTGCCTGCCACCCATGCTGTGCCTTCGGTTCCCGGCCCTGTCTGCTTGCTCTAGGATGCGATGTTATGCTCTTTAGAGGGTGCATATACTATGCCAATATAAAGTGTTAATTCTGCTTTATTTGATGTGGAAAAAAAATTTCTAACTGGAATAGGAGATAAAAAAAATATGCCAAGGTAGCAGAAACCTGGACTCAATCATACTCCCCATAAAACACCTTAAAACAGGGGTCCCCAACCCCTGGACTGGTGCCCGTCTGTGGCCTGTTAGGAACCAGACCGCACAGCAGGAGGTGAGTGGCTGGTGAGCTCGCATCACTGCCTGAGCTCCACCTCCTGGCAGATCGGCAGCGGCAACGGATTCCCATAGGAGCCGATCCTGTTGTGAACTATGCACGTAAGGGATCAGGTTGTGCGTTCCTTGGGAGAAGGTAATGCCTGATGATCTGAAGTGAAACAGTTTCATCCCCAAACCAGCCTTTTACCCCAGTCTTTGAAACCGGTCCCTAGTGGCAAATAGTTTGGGGACTGCTGCCTTAAAACACTCTCCTGGCTGCTGCAGCTCAAGGGTTAGCCTCTGAGCAGCTTCATGTGGACACAGAAGCACTGCTCAGGACTGCGCTCTCACCAGCCTCAGCAGCCACAGGGCAGTTTGTCACCAGCTCCCTGAGAATCAGCTCCAGTGTGATGGAGGTGACCCCTTGCTCCAGAAGTCTGCAGTCAACAAAGATAAACTTAGCCAGTTAGAAGGAATTAAGCGGGAGACAGTGGAACGTCTACAGCAGCCAAACCCCTCACTCAATTCCTGCCCACTTCTGCAGATCCAAAGAATTCCTGTAGCTTTGAAGTCTGGAGTGAGAAGTGAGAAGGACCCAGGAGACCAGATAATGCTGGAAAGTCTTCAGAAGAAAAATCTGGATAGATTATAAAGATGGAGTTAATGAACCTTTATTTTTAATTGTTTATTACCATTTAGCTTTTTTTTTAAAACCAGGTACACATTATATGTGTGTGTATATATATATATATACATATATAATTTTGTTTGTTTTTCTTTTGAGATAGAATCTTGCTGTTATATATACGTATATATTTTGTTTGTTTGTTTGTTTTCCTTTTGAGATGGAGTCTTGCTCTGTCGCCCAGGCTGGAGTGCCGTGGCAGGATCTCAGCTCACTGCAACCTCTGCCTCCCGAGTTTAAGCAATTCTCCTTTCTCAGTGTCCTGAGTAGCTGGGACTACAGGTACACACCACCATGCCTGGCTAACTTTTGTATTTTTAGTAGAGAGGGCGTTTCACCATATTGGTCAGACTGGTCTCAAACTCCTGACCTCAGGTGATGCACCTGCCTTGGCCTCCCAAAGTGCTGGGATTACAGGTGTAAGCCACCAGGCCTGGCCTTATTTTATTATAAATTAAACAAACAACCTAGGATTGCTGGCCAGGAACAAAGAGGGTGCTAGGCTCGGAGACAAGGGATGAGGTCTCTATGTCTCATAGAGGCCTGAGTGGACCAAGGTCTGATATGAATGGCACGCTAACCAGGAAATCAGAACTAGACTGACGAGGACAGAGGGGAGTTGGGGTGGGAGAAAGAGCCCTGGCTCAGAGCCTTGAGAAGCCACATAAGCCTTTGACTGTGGCTTTGATTTTCTTTTTTTTTAATTGAGATGGAGTTTTGCTCT
>PVKP010036549.1:0-22374 GCA_004027715.1 Plecturocebus donacophilus | reverse complement strand
TGGGAGCCCAGTGGGCTATGGGGATGACGGGGGAGACTCTGATCGGCTTGAGGTGGGACGTGCCAGAGCAGCAAAGGACCATGTATCCAGCCAAGCCATGATAGGCAAGGCTCACTCTACCCGCCCCTCGTACGCTCTCCATGGATCTGCTTACTCTGCCCTCCCAGCATCCTCCTGCAAGGCTCCACGGGGACCCTGAGCCTCAGCATGTCCCAGGGCTGTTGACAGGTGGGGGATGGGCCTTGGGCTGGGTCCACTGAGCTCTGCCCTTTCAGGAGGAGGTGGTGTGGCCTGGTGCCCATGCAGGCAGCAGGCAGCGACCACCTCCTCTCCCTTCACTTGACTGAGTCTTTGCCTTTCCATCTCCTTTTCTCACCCTGGTTTGGGTGGGCAGTGGAAATGGAGCCTCAGACGGTTTGGCCCCAGTGCTCTTCCTGCAGGCATGTGGCGATGGGCTGGGGGCCACGGGTGCCAGCACCGCCATCTGTGCTGGCATCTGCTGTTGTGCTGTCCAGGTCACTGGCGTCCGTCGGTCACCTTGTATCCACCGTGGCTTCCTTCCTCCTACTCTGCTGCTTCTCTCCAGCTCAGGCGCCTGCTCTGGGGGTGGGGGGAATCCCACGAGGTCAGCCCGGCCATGGCAGAGGTCACTCTTCCTTCTGCTAGGAACACGAGTCTTGCCGCCTCCCTGGTGTTAGCTGGAGATGGGCCCTCGGGGAAGGCAGGCTCCTGCCATTCTCAGACTCCCAAAACCTCTCCGGAGTTCTTAATTCCACCTCGTCCCCCACTACGCCTTCAGTGAGCAGGGCTCGGGGCACCTTCTTGGGCCTGTTTTGCTTCCTCTCCCATCCTCCCCTGATCCTTAGCCCCAGGGTTCTGTTTTGTTTTGTTTTTTCCTGTGTTTTGCCTGGATCTAGGCTGTTGATATTCACAAGCCTGAAATGAGACGTCTTCGCTGTTTGTATTTGGTGACATGGTCCCCCTACCCCACGCCTGAGACCTTGGAGGCAGAGGCCCAGGTACCAAAGGAGAGGAGAAGAGGGGTGTCTGGGCTCTCCTGGGACACAGCACTGGCTAAGGTGGCAGCTGGCTCTCCTGCCCTCCCCTAGGGTCTGGCCTGGGGTTCACCCCACAGATGTAAGGTCCCATCAGAGAACAGAGAACTCCTGAGCTTCCCGTGCTCCTGAAGGGGTTGTTTTCTGTCCTCTCTCTGGGCACAGAGATTCATCTGCAGACGATGACACCCTGATTCTAAATAATGACCCATCCCATGAACTTGTCACTTACCCTTCCCCTGCCTGAGCCACCTGTCGTCTTAGGCCAGGTGGGAGCTGCTATCACCCGTGGGGCTCTGTGAGGTTTGAATAAGGCTCCATGTGAAATGCCTGGCACAGCACCTGTCACACACAGACACCCAGCAGCATTTCGGGCACCTTCAAGCAAAACCTCAAATTTGTTCCCCTGGGAGCAGCTAGGGCCTTGGTCGCACTAGCGGGGGAGAGTCATCCGGTCGGTCAGGGCAAAGACGTCGGTGACCTAGTAAAGAAGACGCTAATTTTACCTCCTCTCGCCCTGTGGCTTCTTCCTTCTGCCACGTCCCGCTTTCCTCTGGGTATTTGTCAGTGAGATCTAGATGTGGCCTTCAGAAAAGGAATCTGGTCTAAGGAAGGAGCCATCATACTCAGACGATTGAAGAATTGTCCCTCAAAGCCCTGAACTCCCCCAATTCATTAAATTAGCAATCCCCAAGCTCAGGCCTCCAAGGATCCAGGCAATTATTTTCTCTTTAACGCCTGCCTTTTATGAAACGTAGAATATTCCCCTAAAAGTTTGCGTGGGGAGAGAGGCAGTGCTTGGGAGAGCTTAGTGCAAGCCTTCATCTGTCCCCTACTCTGTGTCGCTGGCGTTTAGTAGATGTTCCTTCTCATCTCATTCTGGCAGAACCCTGCAAAGAAAATATTGGTACTGTATTTCCATCCTGCAGATGGAGAGGGTGAGGCTCAGAGAATTCAGTTGACTTGGCCAGGATCATAGAACCAGTGAGTGCAGAGCCAGGACTCAACTTGAGAAAGCCCAGCTCTGCGGCCACCCCAGGCCGATGGAACAGTTGAAGAGCTGGAAGCCGAAAAAGGTCCTTGCACCTCAATCACATATCAAATGCAGGGCCACCCAGAAGTCAGTTTAGTGCGCCTTAGGCTACTCTGCCAGTGTACCCTCCACGAAGGTGAACAAAACCTCATTCTCGCGTTGAAGGAGCCTCTATCTAATGAGAAGACACCTGACTCTAAACCCAGGGGTAATGAAAGGCATTCATTTGAAGCACTGGAAATAAGGAGAGAGGAAAGAGACTTATTGGAGGATATGCTTTCTGAAATAATGTTGGAAACAGATGCTCAGTGCAAAATCAGCACTGAGACAAAGAATCTTTCAGCAGTGCAATTTTTACTTCCTGAAGTGCAAGAAGGGTACCCTTGCTAGCTCTCTTGCCACAAGAGTACAATGAACAAAGGAAAAACATATTTATTACTTATGCATTTGGGGTTGCCCTTACTGCCATGTGTGATCTCCATTGGCTGGAGTTAGACCTCACAATCTAAACTAAAACCTGATTGGCTACAACTTAAAACTTTTCTAAACAGGTAAAAGCAATGGAGAGCTGGGACATGCCTGTGAGCACGTCCAGCACAGATATCTTGGTTAAAGTACAAGGACACAGAATGCACTACGTGCCTGTAAGCATGGCGTGTCTAACAGCTACATAGGTTAGGGCTTAACAAGGAGTTATTAGCACACCTATGATTTATTCTTCAACAAGAAAAGAAACTTTAAAAAGGAGCTTTTCTACTTCCCACAAGTAGGAAGCACTCAGGTGAGGCCTTGAAGCACTCAGGTGAGGCCTTGAAGGACAAAAAGTAGGATTTAACAGTTGGAAGGATGGAATGAAGGTCTCAAGGCTGCGAGGTCTGTGTGGGCACAGGCACGGGGGTGGGGAAGTCCGTGGTGCTTGAAGACACAACAGCATTGATAGGGGCTACAGCAAAGTCCTCTAAGAGCGCAGTTTAGGAGCAGGCACTGTGCCTGGTAGCAGAGGCCTCCAGGAGTGCTGGTGTGGTCCAGTTACCACCAGAAGATGGCTGCGTCATAACCCAAGTCCCTGGGGGTTAGGCACTGCACCAGTCAATCCAGGTTAGAGGGACCCTCACAGAGCCCGGGAGTCACTGCAGCACAGGAGGGGCCATGTGAGAGGCAGATGGCTGAACTCTACCAGATGGAGTCAGGGAAGACTTCACAGAGGAGGTGACATCTGAATTTGGGGCTTGACATCTACGTAGAAGTTTGCCAGAGACAGAAAGCGATGGGAGGGCCCTTCCAGGAATAGAGATGGCCTCCTATACCTGGAGGATGAGCGTGACCCGGTGTTGGAAGGGAGATGGGGAAGACAGTTACCACAGCAGCACTGCACACGGGTTCCTGCCCCATCAGAAACACCCAAGAGGAAGCAAGATCCAGACTGCTGGTCTGGAAACAACTGGAATCTGCCTTGAAGATCCAGTGGTTGCTCTTGCTCACCCACTCAGGGGACGCTGGGCCAACCAGTTGAATGATCTTGAATGATGATTGCCATCTCACTTCTCACCTGCCCTGTGCACTGCGGGACCAGGAGGATGCTGGTCTGTGCGGTGCTGCAGGTGGTGCACTCAGGTTCAAGGCCAACCTGAATTCCTGGGTGATTGAATCAGGGGCCCCAGGGGAGACACTGGAGCACCAGATGTCCTGATTAAATGCTTTTTAAAAAGAGCAGTTTCTAAAACATTTTTATTACTGTCTCCGTTTGGAGATTTAACTTGAGAAAAGGAAACAGAATCTTTTTTGTGCGTGCCTATGTTTCCTAAGAGCAAAACCAATTCCTGTTCTCCTTTGAGCATCCTGGAGTGAAGGGGAGGGAGGTCTTCATGCACACGGGCAGAGCTGGTCCTCCACAGAATGCAGCTTTTTCAGTGAGGGGTGATGGCCCTGCCCGGCCCAATTGCCGTCCTCGGTGCAAGGCTGTCCCTCCAGTACCATGCAGAATAACTGCCGAGATGTCTTTTCTTGCAGATGAGCCACCACCTGGACGACAAGTCTGAGATGACAGCAGCTCTAAGAGGTCAGTGTGATTTTCAATCAGGAAAAGTCTGTGTGCTCAGAAAAAGTCCAGGCCAGCAGGACGCTGTGACAGGTGGGCCGTCGGGGAGGTGCCCACTGTGACGTTCATGCTACTAAAACGAACGAGACCCACGTCTCCCTCCTTTCCTACATGGCCTCGCCTTCTTATTTCACAATGAGAGAACACGCTGGAAACATACAGACGTTCAAATTCCTCAGTGCTAGAGTCTCACTCCTGGAAACTCATCCTAAGTAAATAATTCTGTATGTGGAAAAGCTCTGTGAACAGGCGTGTTCCTACCAGTGCCTTTATAATAGTGAAAAATTGGGGGAAACCCTCAGTATTGTTCATGAACCCACACAATCAGTGAAATACACCATAGTCATTAAAATGGTGCTGAGAAACGCCATGCAACAGCATGGAAATTACCATGTTCTGCTAAGTTTAAAACCGTTAGGATACAGAGTGTTTCATATGATCATAACTGTATAATTCCACATGCACATCTGTGTCTGATTTGCAATTTAGGCTAGGACAGCAACTAAAATACCAGCCATGGTTACTCAGAGAGATGGAGAGATGGTAACATGAGTGCTTTTTTTGTTGTTGTTCTGTTATTTTTATTTATATTTATTTACTTATATTTGAGACAGAGTCTTGCTCTGTCACCCAGGCAGGAGGGCAATGGCATGATCTTGGCTCATTGCAACTTCTGCCTCCTGGGTTCCAGCAATTCTCCCACCTCAGCTTCCAGAGTATTTGGGATTATAGGCACCCACTATCATGCCCAGCTAATTTTTATATTTTTGTAGGGATGGGGTTACTCCATGTTGGCCAGACTAGTCTTGAACTCCTGACCCCAAGTGATCCGCCTGCCTCGGCCTCCCAAAGTGCTGGGATTACGGGTGTGAGCCACTGCACCAGGCTTATTTTTATTATTAAAAAGAAAATTAAGCCACTACCTAACCAGACAGAATTTTCCTGGGCCTCGTTTTATTTTTATTTCAATAGTTTTGGGGGAACAGGTGGTATTTGACTGGGCCTTGTTTAAGCACAGCTAAGTACCCTCAGCGTGGGGGTGTGATGGGCTCCAAAGGATTTGTTTAGTGTTGTGTTCAGATCAGGTGCTCCGTAAAAAAGTGAAGAAAGTCTGGAGGGTATTGCCTTTAAGACTGATGAGCTGCTATTGAGATCTGTTCATCTAGTGGTTCTTATTACTAGTCTACTCTTGCCAGCTGTGTGGTCTTAGATGAGTTCATTAACCTCTCTGAGCCATACATGCTTTTAAGAGAAGGATAATATGACATTTCTCTGGAACGTCTGGCACCTGGCACATAGCAGGAGGTCAGCACACGAGCAGAGAGACCTGTTCTCAGTCCTTGACGCCTCAGGGCAGCCTGTCCTGCTCTTCCTTCACTTTCTGTCCCTAGAGCCGGATCGGCGCTCTTCTCACAGTTGGAGGGGTGCAGATCCTAGCTGGGATACTTGCTGCCACTCATTTTACCTGTGGCCCCAGGCAAGCCTCCTCCCCTCTTCGGCCCAGCTTGTCTCCTTTCAAAGAAGGAAATGTACTGGACCGATTGGGTTATTTTTTCACTGGACATTTCTGGAGAGCTGCCATGTGCCAGATCCCGCATAGGGGTTGCTGGGCTCATAAAGATAAGCCGTCTTGCCAAGACGGTGGTCCCTGCTTGGAATGAGCTTGCAGCCAGGTAGGGGAAGGTCAGGCAGGCAGGTAGTTTTCTGGGATGCCCTAAGGTCATGACAGCACCATCAGAGGCATGTGGATGAGGTGCTTGGAGAGCTCAAAGGTATCTGAGGGGGCCTCTGCCCTGGGGGGTGGGGTTTCGGAATGATCTGGGAATGGCTAGAGGGTGAAGAAGGTTATGACAGAGATCAGAGTCTTGTAGACTTTTCACCTAGGATCCTGGGTGGAGGCTTGACTGAGAATTTTCCCTCCCAGCTCAGACATACCTCTTGAATCCTGAAATGGACAGTGTCCACAAAAGCCCATTGTCTTCAGAGTCCTGGCGTGTTCCCAAGCCCGAGCAGCCAGCACAGACAGCCCATCTGGATTCTCGGAAGGTGAGAAGGCACCTGTCACCTTATTTTCTAAATGAACTTGGTTATTGAAAGTACAGCACACGTAGAGCTTAGCAAATTTTCCAAGCGTTCTATACTCAGAAAGCCGCCGCCAGGTCAAGAAACAGAACACAACCAACTCGCAGCAGCACCCCCGCCCCGTTTCACCCTCGGTCTCCTTCTGTTATCTGATTTTAGTGTTTGTTTCTGGTCAGATCATGCGTCCCAGGTCTGGTGACTTTTAGTGTGTGCTGGAGATCATGTATGAAACCTTGATGATGTAATCTGAGGCCTGACAGTTTCTCCATCACAGAGGACGTCCTTTGTTCTGACCAGGGCAGGTCATCAGGGCTGAGCCGAGAGGAGTTCCAGTGCTCAGCAGGTCTGCTGCATTCCCTGTTCACGCTCACTCCCAGGACACAGAAGCCTGCAGAGTATTTCAGAGCCCTCTCCCCTGTTGGCTCCAAGAGGCTGCTCAGTGCTCTCCTCAGCTTTTCGCCCCCTCGGTTCGCTCTTTCCTGCACAGACCCTGCCTTCACCTCGAGGGGAAATACGTCCCCAAGTGCCCTGCTTGCTTTACTGGAGGAAATTTTGGTCCCACAAGTCCTCACAGCCTTGGTAGCTCTCAGATGGCTTCAGACAAATGTTCTGTTCCATTTCTCCCGGCTTTTCTGGTTGCACTTGGTCCCAAAGACCCTCATCAGTCATTTCCAGAGCAGCACTCCCCTCTGTCTTCCCAGAGAAAACTGACTTTACTTGTGAGCTTTGGGATCTGGCAGATCTGAGTTCAAGTCCCAGCCATAGGGACTTTATAATTCCGTGTGATGTTGGCCAAGCACTTCATCTGCCTGCACGTAGCTCTCACCTGTGACATGGGGCTGCCTGCCTGCTACCGTCAGGGGGAGAATTGAGGCAGACAGAGCTGAGTGTGTACCTGGCACATCAGAGGTGCTCACGGGGAAAAAGAGAAAGCAGCCATTACTCAGAAGGAAAACTGCTCTTACTCCTTTTATTTCAGCCGATTGTATTTTTCTTTCCCTTCTGTTATCCCCATAGCTTCTTTCCTGTCTCCATGATTACATTAATTTATTTTATGTAAAAGATCAAAGAGACAACACTATTTACCTCTCAGGCTTGTTGGGACAGTTCAATGACATCATGCATATGAAATATTTATTATAGTGCCTGGAATCAAAAATAGGGAGGTATTCAAAAACATGATAGCTATTGTTATTGACCTTAAACTTTTTTTTTTTCTGACTGGTAAATTTCATTTTAAATGACTTCTTATCTAGTAACAAAAATAAAGCATTGGTTGTTCCTAGGAGAATTACCTCTGCTTCTTATTTTGATCTACCTCATCAGCAGCAGGTAGAAGATATTCTAGGCAGGCCGGGTTCTGTGGCTCTTGCCTGTAATCCCAGCACTTTGAGGGGCAGAGGTGGGCAGATCACCTGAGGTCAGGAGTTTAAGACTAGTTGGCCAACATGGTGAAAGCCCGTCTCTACTAAAAATATAAACATTAGCTGGGCATTGTGCTGCACACCTGTAGTCTCAGCTACTCAGGAGGCTGAGGCAGGAGGATTGCTTGAACCCGGGAGGTGGAGGTTGTAGTGAGCCAAGATCATGCATCTACATTCCATCAGAGAAGAAGGAGAAGGAGAAGGAGAAGGAGAGGGACAGGGAGAGGGACAGGGAGACGGACAGGGACAGGGAGAGGGACAGGGAGAGGGAGAGGGGGAGGGAGAGGAAGAAGAGGAAGAGGAGGAAGAAGAAAAGAAGAAGCAACTTCAGGCAAAGGGAGCCCTTGCAGAGATGGGAGGTGAGTGTCCGTGAGGCATCTGGAGGCATGGCAAGCCACGTGGCTGGAGCATGAAGTGTGAGGGGGTAGAGAGGGGACTAAGGGGACTAGAAGAGGATGATGATGATGGTGAGAAAACACTCACACCCAAATCTTACTGCACTGGCATTGCCTCATCCAGAACTGCAAAGGGTCCACCAAATAGATGTCAGCGTCAGCCCCACTTCACCTGTGAGAAAAGGCGAGGCACCGAGGAGGCAAAGGTTACCCAGCTCGCAAGCAGCAGGGCTGACTCCCAATCCGGGCTGCCTGGCTCCGGAGCTGGCCCTGCGATCACTATGCGGCCAGATGGTGCATGGCCTGGATGGGGAGGGGCTGGGGAGAGAGGAGCAGCTCCTTCTCCCTCCCTCGAAGTTCCAGTCTGGAGCTCAGTGTGAAAACCCTCCAATGTCTGCTCTCAGAGATACTGGCCAGAAACCTGTAGCAAAGCTTTTGAGGAAGTAGGTGGAGTCACACTGCATGAATGAATGAACCAAAAATGCATTTTAATACCCTTATGGTTCCAAGTTTCTCAAGTGTTCTTCAATTTTCTTCAAAGTCATCACTGCAAACACACAGTGCCACTGGACTGAAAACCCGTCCTCTGTTGGAAATCATTTCAAGTCCATAGAGGACTTTTGTTTCTTTGCAGCAAGATGGCAGAATGTCAATGTAAACATTTTCCCCATGGTTTACACAGCACCTGCCCCACAGGAAGCCTTCGGAAGCTCTTGTTGGGTGAGTACTTAGCTAGAGACAGGGGCCATCAGGCTCTTTCTTTGGAAGGTGCACGGCACCTGCTCCTGGTTCCCAGCTCTGCCTTTTCACTGCAGTCTTGGTTCTGTCTGCTTATCATGAGCCCCGGGCAAAAACAGACTGCAAGCCACGTATCTGGGCTGGTTTTCAGGAAGAGCTTCCCATGATGAAAACAAACTTGTTAAATAATGACACCAGGGGATTAGTGACCTACAAGGAAAATGAGGTCATGGAGTTTTGAAGGGCAGTAACTAAATTTGTCACCTGCCACACAATTCTATTACTGTGTGGTTGAGCTTAGCAAAAAAAAGGAGAAGAAAGCTAAGAGCACACAAACATGTCCTGGAAAGGCTGACAAACCTTTAGTGAATGAGGAGATGTTCAGCCCGTTGTGACATTAGCCTCATTCTACCACTCACCCACCAAAGACCAACACTATATCCCTGGGTTCAGCTGTCACTGCAGTGGGGAATCATGCAGGCTTGAGAGCCGTATGGCCAGGGCTCAAATCGTGCAGCAGGCTCCTATTAGCTGTGTGGCCTTGGGCTCATCACTTAACCTCTCTGGGCTTTCCTTGCTTCACCTGTTTGATGGAGTAAAAATAATAGCACTTGTCTCCTTGGTAGTTTGCAAAGATGCAATGAGTCAATACATGGAAAGCGCTTGGAACGATGCATCATAAGAACTCAATAGGCCGGGCGTGGTGGCTCATGCCTGTAATCCCAGCACTTTGGGAGGCCGAGACAGGCAGGTCACGAGGTCAAGAGATCGAGACTATGCTGGCCAACGTGGTGAAACCTCGTCTCTACTAAAAATACAAAAAATGGTGTGCACCTGTGGTCCCAGCTAGTTGGGAGGCTGAGAACTGCTTGAACCCGGGAGGCAGAGGTTGCAGTGAGCCGAGATCACGCCACTGCACTCCAGCCTGGCGCCTGGCGACAGAGCAACACTCTGTCTCAAAAAAAAACTCAATAAATGTTCACTATTGTAGAGCAAACCCTAGGAAATTGCCAATATCATACTACTCTTTCCCTCAAAAACAGTAGTTTCATATGGCTTAAACTATCATTATCATTATTATTATTAATTATTATTATTATTTTGAGATAGAATCTCCCTCTGTTGCCCAGGCTGGAGTGCAGAGGCACGATCGCCTCCCAGGTTCCAGTGATTCTCCTGCCTCAGCCCTTTGAGTAGCTGAGATTACAGGTGTGCACCACCACGCCCAGCTAATTTTTGTATTTTTAGTAGAGACAGGGTTTCACTATGTTAGCCAGGCTGGTCTCGAACTCCTGACCTCAGGTGATCCACCCACCTCGTCCTCCCAAAGTGCTGGGATTACAGGTATGAGTCATCGAGCCTGGGCAACTATCACTATTATTATTATAAGATGGAGTCCTGGCCAGGCATGGTGGCTCACACCTGTAATTCCAGCACTTTGGGAGGCTGAGTTGGGCAGATCATGAGGTCAGGAGTTCGAGACCAGCCTGGCTAACATGGTGAAATCCTGTCTCTACTAAAAATACAAAAATTAGCTGAGTGTGGTGGCACATGCCTGTAATCCCAGCTACTTGGGAGGCTGAGGCCAGAAAATCGCTTGAACCTGGGAGGTGGAGGTTGCAGTGAGCTGAGACCACACCATTGCCCTCCAGCCTGGGTGACAAAGTGAGATTCTGTCTCAAAAAAAAATAAAAAAAAAGATGGAGTCCAGGCTCCTGAAGTTGGTGTTTGCATTGTATGCACACATCAGTAGGCCCAGAATGACCTTGCATTTTTAACACATGGCAGAATCCTGCTCCTTCCCAAAAGCTGAGCTCAGACGCTGCCTCCACGAGGCCTTCCCAGCCCTGCGTTGAGCATTCGGCACTTCTGCCCTGGAGACTGCATTAGCACCTGTGTGGGTCTCTCTTCTAGCTTGAACACGCCAGCATAATATCGAGTTTATGTGTCTGCCTCTCCCACTGGATTGGAAGTGCCTTGAGGGCAGGGACGAGGTCAAGCTTGGCACATAGGGAGTTGGTCAGCGATCACCGATTCCCTGCCTCTGCTGTCCTGCCTTTTTCAGCCGTCTTCCACCAGCGAGGCAGAAGGCCCTGAGTAAGCACTGCAAATCTGCGGCTGCCCTTGCCTCCTGGGACTGGTGAATAATTCTGCTCCATTCTGCTCATCTGCCTGGCAAGGCACAGACACACTTGCCACATCCTTTAGCAGAGGGAGAAGAGGTATTAGCAGGACTCACATGTTACCGGGTGAGGTGGTCCTTCCTGTCATTTGCAGGAAAGGTGCCTGAGAGGTGTGAGACGCTCATCGTGAAGGGATCACAGGTCTAATAGTGACTGGAAAGGAGACATAGAAAGAGCGGAGATATGACATCAGATTGGCTTGGCTTTGAATGCAAAGCCAGCCACTCAGAGCTATGTACATTTAGTGAAGGCATTTAGAATCTATTAAACCATTATGTGGGTTTTCATCTATAAATTGGGCCTGAGGATAGCTCACTGGGGGAATTAAGTAAGGGTAAGTAAGATGGCACATTTGGGGGAAGCCCTGGGACGTGCTGGGCATGAGGTTTGCAGCCAGCAAGACATTAGTTCCCCTTTCAAGAGAAGGTCACTTTCTCTTGTCACTGGGAAGGAGAAAATTGATGGATGACATCAATCTACAGGAGCGCCCGCTCCTGACTGTATTGCCAGGCACCTGCTGCATGGGGTGGAGTGGTAGCCTCACCCTGCCCCAAGTTCTGACTCAGAACACAGTGATGGCAGTGTGTGTCTCATTGAACTGTTACCAAAGGAAGCGAGCCAATGCATGAGGAGCGTTTGGTGCCAAGCATAGAAAGGGCCCGTAGCTGTTAGCTAACATTGTCACCTCTTCCTTTGACTAAATGTGTGAACGGAGAGGCTTTTACAAACATGGTCGCAGAGACCATTTCATTGTCCTCTTGCCTGCAGCTCCTTCTGTTCTCGGAGTCCACGCTTGATCCTGGAACGTGCCTGGCTGCGGTCACTGAGGAATCAGGACTCCCTACACAACGTCTGCAAGAAAAAGGGGGAATGCCCCGTCCTGCCCTCCACGCCGATAACGCCCCAGCACCCTCTGAGCTCCTGAGCCCAGCGAGGATCCTGGCTTTTCACCAAGAGCTTAGACAAAGCATTTGCAGCAATTCCCAGGTCCATAAATCACTGCTGGAGTTATAACTGTAATAGGACCACTAGTTCTCCGGAGCCATTTCATAGACTCCATAAATATTTGAAGCAGAACCTTCAGAGAGTGCTTTAAAAAATTGGTAGCAATCAAAGCCCTCATTTAGTGGCAAGTGGTTTTGCCTTCAGCTTAGGGATTTCTGTTCATTGTCAGAGCTTGAGAGCAATGCTGGCCGGTGCCTGGCACATTCTGAGGAGTTTGGCTTCGGCAATGTCAAGGCAGCGTAGGAAATATTTGCTGCACCAAAACCTATCGAATGATGGGTCCAGAGGTTCTCAACTGGGTGCAGTTTTAGCCCCCCAGGGAAAATCTGGCCTTGTCTGGAGACACTTTTGGTCATCACAGCTGGGACGCTGCTACTGGCATCTGGTGGGTAGAGGCCAGGGAAGCTACCAAACATCCTACAACGCCCAGGCCAGCCTCCTATGGCAAAGAATGACAATCCCAGTGCCGCCAATGCTGGGATGGAGAGCCTGGGACGGATCTCACAGCTGCAAACATGATCAGCCATGGAGAATTGTTTTGTTATTTTTCTGCCCCCAGGGTCCCTCCCGCGTTCTAAAGGATTTTTTGGCTGTTAAGTGAAACGCCTAACTTAAGTCATTATACATTTTACATTTAAAAATATTAAAACTGACCAGAACTTTCTAGCCAGTCCATTCACTCCAAAAACATCTGTTGATACCCACTCTGTGCCAGGCAATGTGGCATGAAGGGGAAAGAGATGTATCCGTGTTGGAATGGCTGAGCAGCGTCCTGTGGGTGAGGTGGGAAGGGCAATGCCGGAAGATGGAACACATGCGCAAAGGCCCTGAGGCATAAAACTGAACTCTGGATGTACCCCTTGGAGGGGGAGTGGGCAAAGCGTACTCTTGTCAAGCCAGCTACAAGCAGTCACTGCCTCATTCCCATCCAGCACCCCTTCCTTCCTCCGAGAACAGAGACTCAGGTGGGTGACCCAGGAGAAGAGCACTTCCATCCTGAGGGCAGCCCCCCAAACACGGAGTCCGGGGGCTTGGACCACAGGCACCAGACCCTGACCCAGGCTCACCCAGAGAGAGGTCACCTCTCTCTTTGGGAAGGGGCTGAGGAGGGGCTTGAGGGAAAGGTCAGTGCCACCTGTCCAATTCTGTCCCCTCCTGGAAGTGGCTGTCCCTTCATGGAAGGACAAAGATAAGGACAAGGAGCCAAGGGCTCCCCAGGAAGGGTCGAAGTGCATACATTGATTTTAACGTAGTTTAGCATTTTGTTCTGAAACGAAAATTACACAGAATTCCCATAGGCTCTACCCCGGGCTTCCCTCGATGTCAGCAGCTCATGTGACTTACAATTATAGAAACTAGTGGGTTTTATTTTGAGGAAAATTGGGGAGCCATTGAGACATAAGAAAAGCAGCCTCAGCATATTGAGTTCCACCCTTTAAATTAGCTTATGGGGTTTTCTGATGGGTTAGCACATTCATCCATTTATTCCTGGACTGATTTACTCACAGATCCGTCTATTTATTTATTCAATCTGCATTTAGTGACGGCCGTGTATGTCTGGCTAGATGCTGCTGTGAACAAGTAAAGATGATGCTGTCCACCTAGGTTTTCAGGGACCTCCCTGGAGACCCTGTGGCCCCGTTACCACCCCTCAAAGAGTCCCCAGACTGGAAACCACTGTGGTGATCCCTCTGCCGGTTCGACCACCCCAGCGCCTCCCTGTGATTTCCAGGCAGGAAGTGACCTGCAGCTCTGGTTTAGTGATCCGCCTTCTGCCTCCCTCTGTATTTCGGGACAACGCCATTAGCTTTGAGCATCAGGAACATGATGGAGAGAGGACAGCAAGCCGGTGCAGTCAAGGACAGCCAGCTGAGCCCTCGCTGAGTCAGCGCGATGCAGCGTGGTGTCACCACGCTTGGTCTCCAGGACTGCCAGGAGCTCAGACGTCGGCCGTCTTGTCACTGCATGCACCCCCTGAACGCTCACATGCTGGGCCTTGCCAAAAAGGCAACCCAGGAAATCCATTAGAGCAAGCCAAGACGATCTTTACAGCTTAACCCAACGATTCCCTAATAAATCATGTTTCCGAGGCAGAAGCCAGTTACTCTCCCTGGCCATGAATCCCGTCTGGGACTAGCACTTTGGGTCGGCTCCAGCTTTGTGCCCGGGCTCCCGGGGCACTTTTGCAGTGCAGCACAGCGGACTCCTGCCTTCCCCTGGCCTGGTCTGTAGACCCCAGCCCTTGGAAGGGCACACGGAGGCTCCCTGCACCCATCAGATGCTCTGGGGAAGGACCTGCTCTGGTGACCCAGCTGATTCCGGCAGGAACTTGGCACACAGGAGCTGGTCTCTGGCTGCCCCACGGGCAGGGAATGACTCTACGAGTGACCCTGAGGCCTCTGGAGACCAGCCAGACATCCAGCCTGGCTCTGCAACAGAAAACCATTTGTCACAGGACTGTCAGCAAACAACAATGGTTGACTTCCCTGGCGGTGGAGCCCTAAACCCTGCGAGGTAAATGCACCCCTCCCTCACTGTACAAAGGGGCCCCTTCTTGGCTTTTAGGCAAATCAGAGGAGAGGATTGCCTTGGCCTGAGGCCAAGCAGCAGAAGCATTAGTCCAAGGTCCCTCCCTGCTGCCTGGCTCATTTTCCTGTGCTCCTGGGAGGCCTTCTGCTTAAGCTGCAAAGGAGTTCTGCTCAGCAGATACTTCTCTGAGCACCTGTCAGGACAGGTGAAGGGCTAGGGGCTGGTCACAGGGATCTCACTCCAGGTTCCTGTCCTCCAGGGTTTACTCTGATGGAGTGACACGAACAGGGACAACACAAGGCCCAGGGGTCATTGAGTGGGCGTCTGACCAATGAGCAGTCAGGGAGGGCTTCCTGGAGGAAATGCCCTCTGAGTTGAGTCCCAGAGATGAGCAGGGGTCAGCCAGGGAGAGGAGGTCTCCAAGGCAGGGGAAATCATGAGCAAAAGCCCAGATAGGGTTGGGGTAGGAAATGGTAGTAGACACACATGGCTTTCTGTAATCCTGGAGTGGAAGGTTCCAGAAGGAAGACATTGGCTTGTGATCCTACTGTGTGACTCCCTCTGATGTTTCCACAATGAGGAAATCACCTAACCACACACTTCTCACCGCCGGTCCCCGTGATTATCTATGTGGCCGTGTATCTGAGGGTAAACTGCTAAGAGGAAAAGGAGGTTAACATTGGTCATTCTGTTGGCCTTGGCCAAACTCCACTCCTCGCCCCTCTTTGAAGTCGTAGCAGATTTTGCATTTACTTGCAGAGCTGGCGGATGCCTGGGGCTCCCAGGCCTGCCAGCACCCACCTGTGACGGGTGGATTCCATTCAGTATCACAGACAGGGCCCTGGTGGATGGGATGCTTCCGAGTGGGGTGATGGGAGTGAGCAAGCAGGTGTTTGCTTCCTGACTGCACCGGAGGGCCAGCTGCACCTCCATCTGCAGGTGCTCACAGGCAGGAGTGACCTCAGCTGGGGGCTGGCATCTGGCCACCGGGGATGGCTGACAGAGCACTGGACAGTTTAGAGGCTGAGGCAGCCTCTGAGAAGTGACCTTTGGGCTGAGCCAGGAGGGCTGCCATGGTCCTGCGTTGCTATCCCCAGTCGCCATGCAGCAGCTATGGGCCCTGTGCCCAGGCCCCTTGAAGCTTGACTTCCTCCTGGGAAGTGGAAATTACAGCCCCGTGACATCATCTTATCTCATGGAGCCTTGAAAGGTATCACATGGCCAGTGCCCGGCGGTGGCATCTACAGCCCAGGTGTGTGACCACCCCTCGTCCTTTCCCCTGTAACGCTGGAGGCAGGTGAACTGGGAGCCAAGTTCACACCCCCGCCTGGCTTTCGATCTCAGCTCTTCCCCTTATCCCACCTCTCCCCGCCTCGGTGATCTCATCTGTAAAATGGGGATGCCTGCCTCCAAGGGCGGTGGCGAGGCATGAGTGACTTGACATCTGTGAAGCTCTCCAGGGAGGCCCTGCGACACGCATAGAGCTGCGGAAGTGCGCCACTGCTTCATCTCCATGCGGGTCATTTTTTAAAACCAGAATGAAAACGAATCACTTAAGGTGCGGGTAGGAAGGAGAGGGAGGAGTGGGCGCTCAGAGGGAGACTCGCTCACAGCTGAAGAGCTCAGGAGGAAGACAGCAGGGGCCGGAGGGAAGCACGGGGCGGGTCGGCGGTGGTCTGCAGGGTCTGTAACCAGCCTGGCCAGAGCTTTTCTTCTCAGCTTTAATCCTGAGAGTAACAGAGCTCAACCTCTGTGGCTTCTGGGTTGCAAGACCCTTCTCTCGGGTCTCTTCCAACCAGCATCTCTGGTCCTTTCCACTGGTTCCACTGATGCGTCTCTTCTGGAACAGCCTTTCCCTTGGATTTAAGGTTGTTTTGTCTGGGCTTTCTGGAGGTGGGCTGAGCTGGGCATCTTCCGTTCCCTAAATGTCCATGTGTGTTTAACCGAAAGAATTTGCATCCCTGCTGGTTGGGCCAGTACCCTTTACTTCATCTGACCCTTTTTAAAATGAATGAATGGAATACAGGCTGGCACGTGACACTCCAGAACCCTCTCCTCTCCATGCGCTGCCTGTCCAGGGAGGCCTAGATGGGAGTGGAGGGCAGCTTTGCTACCGGGAGCTGACCCCTCCCCCATCCTCCCAGCCATCTTTTCTCCTCTCCTCTCCCTCCCAACACACATCAACTCCCTCCTCTGCTACAGAATCTCAGCCCATTGCTCCCTGGGGCCCTCAAGCAGTGGCTCTGACTGAGTGACCGAGAGTAATTTGGCATCGGGCAGCAGGTGCAGGGCTGAGGGCAGGGGTGGGGGGATCTGGGCTTTCCAGCTGCTGCTTCCCCATGCCCAGCCTCGGGGCTGGGTTCCTGGTGTTTGCTGAACACTGGACAGACCCCAGATCAATGCCCCACCCCCAGCCTGACGCACACAAGGGGAGGCTGCAGGCAGAAGCCCAGAGTAGCCACTCCCCGTTGTCACTGATAGTCCATCCATGGCACACACTGACGGCTGTGGGCCTACTGTGTGCTGCTGCTGTCCTGGGAGCCGGGGGGGCACAGCTGGCTCCTGGCCTGGCTGCTGGGTGGGGCTCACTGTCAGGCAGCAGGAGCCCAACAGGCATTGACCCCGCTCTTCCAGAGCTACTGCGTCTGGTTGTTCAGGTTGTGTCCTAAGCAAGGCATTTGGTCCAAGGGCAGAAGGGGCTGAAATCCAGCCGTACTCTCTTCTTGGGCTGTGCCTGTCTAGAAGAAACAGCCTTTTTACAAGTTCCTGCAGAGGCTGCCTCAGCTGTCCTGGCCAAGCCCGGCCACCTGTGTCCACCTGGAGCGGGCATCTTTTTGCAATTCCACACAAAGGCGCTGTGTGGCCCAGCAGTGTTTTTTGCTGACTCAGACCTAGCAGTGCTGAGCCAGCAGCCTGGGGTGGGCAGGTCTTGGAGTCCCCGAGGCCTCCAGCAGGTCCCTCCAGTTTATACAGTGCCGGAGGGACTGGACCTGCCCCCATGCACCCTCCTGCCAGACTCAGGAGGTTAGCACTCTCCCAGGTCTCGCCCTGCGAACAGTCCTGCCATGGGATGATGGGGCGGTGCTCTCTGCTCACAGGAGGGATTAGGACACTGCTGTCACTGTGTCCTGCCTTTTATTACCAAATAGTCCCAGAACCTGCATCCTGGGTCCTCTGTTAGAAGGTTACTGTGTCTCCACCCATGCCCAGTTTGAGGCCAGGTCAGTACTGGACAAGGACCCAAGGCAGTGGAGATGATTGTGAGGCTGCTGCTTTATAGCTGTGTGTCTCTAGGTGAGTCATATAACCTCTCTGTGTAAATGAACTGCAGCCATAATAATACCGTGTAACAAACCAGCCCAGACGCAGTGACTCTCAACCATTCTTTCTCACTCTCAGATTGCAGCTGGGCTAGGGTCCAGCTGACGAAGCTGAGCTCAGCTGGGAGGCTCTGCTTCAGGCAGAGGGGGCTGGGGTTCAGGCCCGCTCCATACCAGAGTAAGTGGTCGTGTGAACATCAGCGGGGCGGGGACTCACACTCCTCTGCTATCGCAACAGGAGGAAGAACTGACGGCACCCAGTCTCCTGCCTCTCACAGTGGACCTAGCCGATGCCATGCAGGACAGGGGGCGAGGCCAGAAGCAGCCTCCCGAGGACAGGGCTCATCACACAGGAGGTGCCCAGCAGCTTTCAGCTCCCTCTGGCTGTTCCTTGAATAGCTTCACAATGGCATAAAATATTTCCAGGAAAAAACAAAACTTATGACAGGAAATTCAAGTGGAGTCGGGTGGGAGCGCCCAGCTGGTGCCAGAACTAGTTGTCTTTGGAGGAGGGAGCGCCCTGTGCTGTGGGGGACCTGCGCCTGTCCGTGGCCCTCTCTGAGAGCGCTCCATCCTCTCCTGGAAACTGGGCCTTGCGTCTGGCTTCTCCCTGTGGATCTAAGCAGAGATGTCCAGAAAAGAACGATGGTGTCCTCAAAGGAGCCAGCTAGTTTCTTTTTTTGACACTTGACCTTTTAGGCAGCTTGGAATATCTCACCCCAAGTTCCCTTAGGGAAGGGAGGTGGTGAAGGAAGGGGTGGATGGGGTGGATAGAGGTCCCCAGCCAAGGCCCTTCCATCCGCAGCCAGGTGGGGAGCGGAGGGCCTCCTGACTGTGCCGCCTGGGCCCGCAGCTTCTGAGGAGGGGCCAGCCAGTGCCCATGTGCTTCGCCCTGCTCCCGCTCCCTCGCTCTGGAGGCACCTGCCATCCCTGCTGCCAGTGCTGCCAGGATTCTGGGGTACAATTCAGCTGGCTTCTCGTTGGCTTTCTGCACAAATTCAGTAGCGCAAAGAAAGCTGAAAAGTGGCCTGACTTCTGTTCTCCTCCTCCTCTTCTCATCTATCTATTTATTATCTATCTATCTATCTATCTATTTACTATCTGTCGTCGATCTATCTTTTTTTTTTTTCCGAGACGGAGCCTTGCTCTGTCGCCAGGCTGGAATGCAGTGGCCCATTCTCGGCTCGCTACAAACTCCACCTCCTGGGTTCACATTATTCTTCCGCCTCAGCCTCCCGAGTAGCTGGGATCAGAGGCGCATGCCATCACACCCAGCTAATTTTTGTATTTTTAGTAAAGACAGGGTTTCACCATGTTGGCCAGGATGGTCTCGATCTCTTGACCTCATGATCTATCTATCTTCAGATCCGCTCCATCCGCAGGTCTTGTCATCTCCACCCAGGATCCCGCTGCCTCTTACCACTCCTGACCCTGGTTTATTAGCAGATCCATCCCCGGTGCCCAGAACAGTGCCTGGCTCCTCCTAGGGCTCAATACATGCTTGTTGAATGACTGCATGAATTAGTTGCTCATTTTATTTCATGGTACTTCCAAGCACATATTTTATTGTATCTCACTGTCTCTAATGCAAGTTCTGTTAGGTGAGAAAATATTATCTTTTATTTTTTTTTCGAGACTGAGTCTCACTCTGTCCCCAGGCTGGAGTGCAGTGGTGCAATCTCAGCTCACTGCAATCTCTGCCTCCCAAGTTTAAGCAATTCCCTTGCCTCAGCCTCCCGAGTAGCTGGGACTACAGGCGTGTGCCACCATGCCCGGCTAATTTTTGTATCTTTGTAGAGATGGGGTTTCACCATGTTGACCAGGGTGGTTATTTTTGCTTTGCGAGTAGAGGGGATAAGAAGGCACTGGTTCACGGAAGAGCAGAGGAGGAGAGGGATTGCAACGCTATACATTGCCATATTGCCACCAGCTGCTGAAGGAAGGGAGGGCCTGGGTATTGCTGGGGTTGGGGAAGAGGTCTGGATTAGTGAGAAGGTAGGTCAGACGGAGAGCAAACGGATTATAGGAAGGGATTGGGAAGAAACCAGAAGCGTGGAGGGCGGTAGAGCTGGGAGACTTTAGACTCACTCTTCAGCTTTGAAATTTAATTTTTCTGTTGGAAGGACTATTATTTATTTCATGTCATCTGCCTTAGTCCATTTATTATGGAATTTTATCTATGCCATTATTATTAGGGCTATAAATTTCACCTCATAGGTAAAGTGACTTCCTTTCTCGGCTTCACATTTGTGTTTTTTAGCTCATGAAGGTTGTTCTCTGAGTGTTGGTTTTCAGGGTAATCAACAATAACTTGGAATGAGACAGACGGGGACACCAGTCATTAACTAGCTTTGGGGTATAAGGTGACGTAACCTCTCTAAGCCTCAGTTTCTCATTCCAGAGTCTCTCCTGCTTCACAATCATGTGCCCTCTCCCTTCCTCCCCTCAATGCAGATGGCTTTACTATACTGTTCTTAGAAAAGTTTAGCTATTTCACACTAAGTTGTGAATGTCTGATAGTCTCTCAACCTTGTGCTGAAAACCACCATTTTGTAAAGAGGACGCTTATGGCATAGAGAAAATTTCAGTTGGCAGGTTTGGGAGCAGTGAGATAGAATGAGGGGACTCAAGTTTTGGTCCAGAAGACAGACAGCCACCCAACTAGGAGCTGTGGGTTCATGAAAACAGGTGCAAGAACAGCACGTGCTGCTCTGGGGTTGAAGTCGTGGCCCTGAGCCTCCGCTCAGTTCCAGGCTGTGGGCAGAGCAGCTTGTCTCACTCATGCTTATGCTGACCTGGAGGACTCTTGTCACTGCCTTAATGCCATGGATTATTCATTCATTCATTCATTCCCATGACCAATGCTTACCCATCGTCTACTATGTCCAGGCATCCTTCTTGGTGTATGGGATTCAGCTACGAACAAGTCAGCAGGAAGAGAAAGGCTACATACAGATTCACGTATATTGTGTAATTTCAAGTCCTGATCAATGTTGTGTGGGAAGAAAAACGGGGTGGGGACAGTGGGTGGGAAACGAGGAGAGTGGTCTTTTCTATTGGATGTTATGACTCAAGGCGTCCTGGACGAGGTGCCATTTTGCGTGGAAAACTGAAGAAAGAAGGCAGCAGAGAGGTGAAGTAGTCTGCCCGGGAGAACGCGGCGAGTTAAAGAACAGATTAAACCCCATTTTTGATAATATTTTGTTTTGAAAAATTTCGAACATTTACAGAAGTACACAGAATAGTATAAGGAACCTCTCGTAGTCAACAGCAACTTCAATAATGACCAATTCAAGAACAATCTTATTCCATCTCTACACCGCCCCCTTCTCTCCATGCATATTGTTTTGAATACTAGATATCATATCATGTAATCCGTGTTTTAAGCAGTCTTGGTACCACCGTCACACCTCAGATAAATGATGACTCCTTAACTTCATCAAATATCCAATCAGTGTTCACATTTCTAAGTGGCCTGTCAGTTTTATAGTTTAAAAAATTATTTGCAGTTTGTTTGAATCAGAATGTAAATAAGGTCTTCACACTATGATTGTCTTTCTTTGTGGTAAAATATACAGAACATATGGGTTGGTACAAAAATGATAACAGTTTTTGCTATTTAAAAAGTAGCACCTGCCGGGCACAGAGGCTCATGCCTCTAATCCCAGCACTTTGGGAGGTCAAGGCAGGCGGATCACGAGGTCAGGAGTTCGAGACCAGCCTGGGCAACACGGTGAAATCCGTCTCTACTAAAATACAAAAAAACTAGCTAGGCATGTTGGCAGACATCTGTAATCTCAGCTACTCGGGAGGCTGAGGCAGGAGAATCGCTTGAACCCGGGAGGCGGAGGTTGCAGTGAGCCGAGATCCTGCCACTGCACTCCAGCCTGGGCGACAGAGCGAGACTCTGCCTCCAAAAAAAAAAAAAAAAACACCAACCTATAAAATTTTTTGCACCAACTTTTGTACCAACCTATAAAATTTACATTTTAACCACCCCCCTTTTTTCTTTTTTTGAGATGGAGCTTCACTCTTATTGCCCCGGCTGGAGTGCCATGGCGCAATCTTGGCAACCTCAACCTCCCAGGTTCAAGCGATTCTCCTGCCTCAGCCTCTGGAGTAGCTGGGATTACAGGCACGTGCCACCACGCCCAGCTAATTGTTTGGTATTTTTAGTAGAGATGGGGTTTCACCATGTTGGCCAGGCTGGTCTCAAACTCCTGACCTCAGGTGATCCACCTGCCTTGGCCTCTCAAAGTGCTGGGATTACAGAGGTGAGCCACTGCGCCCAGCCAGTTTTAACCTTTTAGTACATTTACTTACATTTCCATTTTAACCTTTAAGTGCATTTATTTACATTGTTGTTCAGCGGTCACCACCATCCACCCACAGAACCCTTCTCATCTTCCCAAACTGAAACTCTGTTCCCATTAAACCTCATTCTCATCTCCCCCAGCTCCTGACAACCACCACTCCACTTTCCGTCTCTATGAGTCAACTGCTCTAGGGACC
>PVKP010036548.1:0-22379 GCA_004027715.1 Plecturocebus donacophilus | reverse complement strand
TTTGCTGCCTTCCTCCCCATCACCTATATCTGGCATTTCTCCCCATGTTATCCCTCCCCAACTCCCCACCCCCCACCTGTCCCTCCCCTACTTCCCCCCTACAGACCCCACTGTGTGATGCTCCCCTCCCTGTGTCCATGTGTTCTCACTGTTCACCATCCACCTATGAGTGAGAACATGCAGTGTTTGATTTTCTGTTCTTGTGTGAGCTTGCTGAGAATTATGGTTTCCAGATTCATCCATGTCCCTACAAAGGAAATGAACTCATCTTGTTTTATGGTTGCATAGTATTCCACGGTGTATATGTGCCACATTTTCCCTGTCCAGTCTATCATTGATGGGCATTTGGGTTGGTTCCAGGTCTTTGCTATTGTAAACAGTGCTGCAATGAACATTTGTGTGCATGTGTCCTTATAGTAGAATGATTTATAATCCTTTGGATATATACCCAGTAATGGGGTTGCTGGGTCAAATAGAATTTCTATTTCTAGGTCCTTGAGGAATCGCCACACTGTCTTCCACAAAGGTTGAACTAATTTATACTCCCACCAACAGTGTAAAAGTGTTCCTATTTCTCCACATCCTCTCCAGCATCTGTTGTCTCCAGATTTTTTAACGATGGCCATTCTAACTGGTGTGAGATGGTATCTCAATGTAGTTTTGATTTGCATTTCTCTAATGACCAGTGATGATTAGCATTTTTTCATGTTTGTTGGTCTCATGTATGTCTTCTTTTGTAAAGTATCTGTTCATATCCTTTGCCCACTTTTGAATGGGCTTATTTGTTTTTTTTCTTGTAAATCTGTTTAGTTCTTTGTAAATTCTGGATATCAGCCCTTTGTCAGATGGATAGACTGCAAAAATTTTTTCCCATTCTGTTGATTGTCGATTCACTCTAATGACTGTTTCTTTTGCCGTGCAAAAGCTGTGGAGTTTGATTATGTACCATATTTTCTTTATCCAATCTCTTATTGCTGAGCATTTAGGTTGAGTTCATGTCTTTGCTATTGTGAATGGTGCTTCAGTGAACATTCACATGCATGTGTCTTTATGGTAGAATAATTTATGTTCCTCTCAGTATATACCCAGTAATGAGATGGCTGGGTCGAATGGTAGTTCTGCTTTTAGCTCTTTGAGCAATCACCATACTGCTTTCCATAATGGTTGAACTAATTTACACTTCCACCAAAAGTATATGTGTTCCCTTTTCCCTGCAACCTTGCCAGCATTTTATTTTTTGACTTTATAATAGCCACTCTGACTGGAGTGAGATGGTATCTCATTGGGGCTTTTATTTCATTTCTCTAATAATTAGTAATATTGAGCTTTTTTTTCATATACTTATTGGCCACCTGTATGTCTTCTTTTGAAACCTGTCTTTTCATGTCCTTTGCCCACTTTCTAATGGCATATTAGTCTGTTTTCACACTTCTATGAAGAACTGCTTGAGACTGGGGCCAGATATGGTGGCTCTTTCCTGTAATTCCAGCACTGTGGGAGTCTGAGGTGGGTGGATTGCTTGAGGTCAGGAGTTCAAGACTAGCCTGGCCTACATGGTGAACCTCCGTGTCTACTAAAGATATAAAAATTAGCCGCAGTGGTGGTGTTCATCTGTAATCCCAGCTACTCAGGAAGCTGAGGCATGAAAATTGCTTGAATGCAGGAGGCATAGGTTGCAGTGAGCTGAGATCATGCCACTGCACTCCAGCTTGGGTGACAAAGTGAGACTCTATCTCAAAAAATAAATAACTACCTGAGACTGGGTAATTTATGAGGAAGAGGGACTTAATTGACTCACATTTTCATGGGCTGTACCAAAAGTATGACTGGAAGGCGTCAGGAAACTTACACTCATGATAAAAGGTGAAGGGGAAGCAAGCAACTTCTTCCCATGACAGCAAGAGAGAGAGACAGAGCAAAGTGGGAAGTATCACCTACACATTTAAACCATCAGATATCAGAACTCATTCACTATGATGATACCAGCAAGGGGGAAATCTGCCCCCATGATTCAGTCACCTCCCACCAGACCTCTCCCCTGAGAAGCAGGGATTACAATTCAAGATGAGATTTGTGTGGGGACAGAATTAGATCTCACTTGTCAATTTTTGCTTTTATTGTAAATGCTTTTTGGTGTCTTTTTCATAAAATCTTTGCTTGTTCCTATGCCCAGGATGGTATTGCCTAAGTTGTCTTCCAGGGATTTTATAGTTTTGCATTTTACACTTAAGTCTTTAATCTATCTTGAGTTGATTTTTGTATATGGTATGAGGAAGAGGCCCAACTTCAATCATCTGCATGCATATGGCTAGCCAGTTATTCCAGCACCACCTATTTAATAGGGAGTCTTTTCCCCATTGTTTGTTGCTGTTAGCTTTTTTGAAGAGTAGATGGTCATAGATGTTTGGCCTTATTTCTGGGCTCTCTATTCTGTTTCTTTGGTCTATGTGCCTCTTTTTGTATCAGTACCATTCTGTTTTAGTTACTGTAGCCCTGTAGTATAGTTTGAAGTCAGGTAACATGATGCCTCAAGTTTTGTTCTTTTTGCTTTTGCTATTTGTGCTCTTTTTTTGGTTCCATATGAATTTTAAAATAGTTTTTTTCTGTGTGTGTGTGTGTTTAAATGTCATTGGTAGTTTGATAGGAAAAGCATTGAATCTGTAAATTTCTTTGGAAAATATATTCTGTTGTTTTTGAGTAGAAAGTTCTGTAGCGGTCTATCAGATCCACTTGATCCAATGTTGAGTTCAGGTCCTCAATATGTTTTTTTAAATTTTATGCCTCGATGATTGGTCTAATACTGTCAGTGGTGCGGTGGAGTCTCCTGCTATTATTGTGTGGGGGTCTACATCTCTTTGTAGGTCTCTAAGAACTTGTGTTACAAATCTGGGTGCTCCTGTGTTGAGTGCATATATATTTAGGATTGTTAGGTCTTCTTATTGAATTGAACTCTTTACCATTATGTAATTCCCTTTTTGTCTTTTTTAATCTTTGTTAGTTTAAAGTCTGTCTTGTCTGAAGTTAGCATTGCAACCCCTGCTTTTTTCTATTTCCATTTGCCTGGTAGATTTTCCTCTATCCCTTTGTTTTGAGCCTATGAGTGTCATTACATGTTCGATGTATCTCTTGAAGATGGCATACCATTTGGTGTTAACTTTTTTATTCAGCTTGTCACTCTATGCCTTTTAGGTGAGACATTTAGCACATTTACATTCAAGGTTAGTATTGATATGTGTGGATTTTATTCTGCTATTGTGCTGTTAGTTGGTTATTATATTGACTTGTTTGTGTGGTTGTTTACAATGACACTGGTTTGTGTTTAAGTGTGTTTTTGTATTAATTGTGAGCAGTCTATAGCTAGTGCTTCTTTCAAGATCTAAGGCAGGTCTGGTGGTAACAAACTCCATCAACATTTGCTTATCTGAAAAGGATCTCATTTTTCCTTCACGTAGGAAGCTTAGTTTGGCTGGATATGAAATTCTTGGTTGAAGATTTTTTTCTTTAAGGATGTTGAATATAGGTCCCTAACCTTTTCTGTCTGGTAGAGTTTTAGCTGAGAGGTCTGCTGGTAGCCTGATGGGGTTCCTTTTGGGAGCTGTGGGTTGAGGAAATGCATCTAACCCCTTTTCGAGTCCCACAAGGGGATCATGGGAACTATTCTGTTTCACCAAGACTCCACATAACTCTGTGTGTCAGACTGAAGGCCCTGGTGGAGTGGGTTCATGAGAGATCTCCTGATCTGAGAGTTGCAAAGATCCATGGGTAAAGCATGGGTTTCCAGGGTTTTTCATTCACTCACCACTTCCCTGGACAGGGAGGTTTCCCTGGCTCTATTTTGCTCCTGGGTAGGCCATCATCTTGCCTTGATTTTCTCCATTCACCATGGGTTGAGTTGTTACCTTGATTAGTCCCAATGTGTGTACCTGAATGTTTCAGTTGAAGGTGTTTTATTCACTCTCTTTCCATTTCTGTGACAGCAGCACTCACTAGGTGATTC
The DNA here is from genome assembly GCA_004027715.1 of Plecturocebus donacophilus. Classification (NCBI taxonomy): domain Eukaryota; kingdom Metazoa; phylum Chordata; class Mammalia; order Primates; family Pitheciidae; genus Plecturocebus; species Plecturocebus donacophilus. Next base: position 18,382 of record PVKP010036548.1, on the reverse strand, counting down.
TAGTAAGCCATTTTGGCAACCCCCCTGTCTTCTTTCTTTTTTTTTTTTTTTTTTGAGTTGAAATCTCACTCTTGTTGCCCAGGCTGGAGTGCAAGGGTATGATCTTGGCTCACTTCAACCTCCTCTTCCTGGGTTGAAGCGATTCTTCTGCCTCAGCCTCCCAAGTAGCTGGGATTACAGGTACCTGCCACCACACCTGGATAATTTTTGTATTTTTAGTAGAGACAAGGTTTCACCATGTTGGCCAGGCTGGTCTTGAACTCCTGACCTCAGGTGATCCATCTCCCTCAACCTCCCAAAGTACTGGGATTATAGATGTGAGCCCCCCACGTTGTTTTTTATTTATTCAGAAATTTTGGTAGATTGATTGAATTACAGGCCCTAACTTTTCATGCTTTTCTCTATCCATACCATATAGGAGTGCTCACCCACACTGACTGTAGGCTTGGTCTGGGGGATGGCTATCTGGGATGGTCTTGGCTGAGCAATTAGACTTTCCTTTATGCTACTTGGATTCCTTCAACATTCTAGCCCAGGAATATTCTCATACTGGAGGCAGGAGGTCCAAAAGAGAATGGAGAAGTGCCTTTTCAAGTCTCTGCTTCCATAAAACTTGTTATTAATTGGCAGCCCTTTTATTTTTCTTCATGGTATTATCCTGGAAATAATTTTGTATAATATAACTTTAGAAAAGATATTATATTTTCCTATGGAAATAATAATGCTTCTTACTTTTCATCTTCAACTTGATATTCAACTCACTGATTGTGTATCATTCATTTAAAATCCGTTTCCAGTGGATCCTCAATTTAAACTGATTAAACATGTCCTTTACAAGCTGACTCTCTCCTATTTAACCAAAGTCATCTGTCACTACTAATTTTACATTCTACATTCTAGCCACATATTATTGACAACCATTTCCCAAGTATGCAGTGCTCTTCCTTATCACTCTGCCTATTTATATACTGTTACATTTATCTGGAAAGCTCATTGGTCCTCCAAAGCCCAATTTAGATACCCTCTCACACTTTTCTCATTTTCTCAGGGGCTGGTTGCCCCTTCTGTGCCCCTCATTGTAGTTTGAATAAACTTGTATTACAATAATTAGTGTAAATATTTGTGGAATTTATTATAATTGTATAAATACAAATACAATTATGTCTGTCTCTAAAATTAATGTGAGTATATGAACTCCAAATGAGATTATTAATCACCATTTTATTTTATTTCATCCCAAATAGCAAGGACAATGCCTCTTGTTGAAAATATATTTGTTAACATGTGACTCAGAATTAAGTGAAAAAATGAATAATTAAGACACTGTTTTAAAAGTTAAAATACAAGAGTTATAAGTTTTTTTGCAAATTGAAATGTGAAAGATTTAGAACAAGAAGAAAAAGATCATTTAGGTAATCATTTATTTTATAGATGAGGAATCAGTTTAGCATTAGTTCTTTAGTTAAATTGATTTAATGCTCAACATTAGAATTTTCATGCTATGGCCTATTTGGTTCCTCTCCTGATTACTGGGATTTGAGCCTTGAGGCTCTATTTCCAGAATCCAACAAGTTTTTATTTTAATGTTTTGAAGTTTCTTTTTTAAAGTATACTTTAAGTTATGGGGTACATGTACAGAACATGCAGGTTTGTTACATAGGTATATATGTGACATGGTTTTTTGCTGCACCCATCAACCTATCATCAACATTAGGTATTTCTCCTAATGCTCTCCCTCCCCTTGCTCCCCACAATTCAACAGGCCCCAGTGTGTGATGTTCCCTTCCCTGTGCCCATATGTTCTCATTGTTTAACTCCCACTTATTAGTGAGAACATGTCATGTTTGGTTTTCTGTTCCTGTGTTAGTTTGTGGAGGATGATGGTTTTGAGTCATCCATGTGCCTGCAAAGGACATGAATTCATTCATTTTTATGGCTGCACAGTATTCCATGGTATATATGTGCCACATTTTCTTTATCCAGTCTAATATTGATGGACATTTGGGTTGGTTCCAAGTCTTTGCTATTGTGAATAGTGCTGCAATAAACATATGTGTGCATATGTCTTTATAGTAGAATGATTTACAATCCTTTGGGTATATATAAATACAATTTATTTTTGTATTCTGCCTTTGTATTCTATGACCTTACTAAATTTACTTATTTGATCTAGTTTTCTTAGATTCCTTTTGATATTCTAATACAGTCATAAAATTTTATTTTTTTAATCTTTGTGTTTTTATTTTTCTTGTATTCTTGCATTACTTAGAATCATTTTGTTTTATTTTATTTTGATAAGAACACTTGAATGAAACCTATCATCTTAAAAATATTTTTGAGTATATAATAAATTATTGTTGACTATAGATAGAATAATGTTGTCCAGCAGATTTATAGAGTTGTTTTTTGTTGTTGTTGTTTTGTTTGTTTGTTTTTGAGATGGAGTCTTGCTCTATTGCCAGGCTGGAGTGTAGTGGCATGATCTCAGCTCACTACAACCTCCACCTCCTGGGTGGAAGTGATTCTCCTGCCTCAGCCTCTTGAGTAGCTGGGACTACAGGCATGCACCACCACGTCCAGCTAATTTTTGTACTTTTTGTAGACACGAGGTTTCATCATGTTGGCCAGGATGGTCTTGATCTCTTGACCTCCTGATCTGTCCGCCTCAGCCTCCTAAAATGCTGGGATTACAGGCATGAGCCACCATGCCCAGCCAGATTTCTAGAGTTTCTCTTTCTGGATATATGAATGAATTCCACTCACAAGAATCAAGGTGCTTCAGTAAGGAAGATGAGAGCAGCTGCGCTTGACACAATGACATTTCAGAATGGGTTCAGTCATTAGTTATCACAGTACCCAAAGGAACATGTTTTATTGTGGAATTCACTCATATGTTGTTTGACCCAGATAGGATGGTTTGGGCCAGCATTTTAACCATGAATTTACCTCTCCACTGGAGGGTGTGGAAACCAAATAAACCAGATGAACTGCCAAATTAACTACCTTCCCACATTATATTCTTACTTTGGCGTTTGTGCTTTTGCCAAAGTTACTCTCTCACAAGGGAATCTTTATTCTTTCGCTTCTTTTGTGCTGCCCAAATCACCTGCTTCATCACTCCAATTGAAGTTCCATCTTTTCTTGGAAATCTGCTCAGTCCCACTTTTGCTCTCAAATAGTCCTTCACTTGCCTTAATCTCACTAACATTTATGGAGACTTTAATTTAATATTGGATTTTGTCATTCTCTTGTGTTATATATGATTATATCATATTCCTTTAATGTATTAGGCTTCACTGTTTCTATCAAGACGGGCATTTGAATGTTGAAGGTCTCATGAGAATCAGATGGAAATTCAAGTTGGGTAATTTTAGATGAGCTTAATAAAGGACTACTTACAAAGGTGTGGAAATGTTAGAAAGAACCCATTCATGCAGTATTGTGGTTAATAGCAGCATTAGCTCCTCTAGGCTGAAAAGGCTGAGTGAATGGAGTAGGTTTTGAGACCCAGAAACAGAATGACAAGAGCAGTGACCCAGCCAGCTTGTAGTGACCTCATAGGAAATAAATGCAGCCAGTCCTTCATATCTGCGGATTCTGCATCAGCAAATTCAACTAACTGCAGATTGAAAATATTCAGGGAAAAACAATAAAAATAATAATATAACAATAAACAAGAATACAAGTAAAAACAATATTGTATAACAACAATTTGTATAATATTTACTTTGTATTAGGTATTATAAGTAATCTAGAAATTAAAGTATACGGAAGGGTGTGCATAGATTGTATGCAAATACTATGCCATTTTATATAAGGGATTTGAGCATTTCCAAATTTTGGTATCAGAGAGTGGGTCCTGGAACCAGTACCCTGAGAATGCCAAGGGACAATTGTACTTCTTTCACTCTACTCTTATCATTTCACCTCTTGCTGTGGCTCTTTATTGGCAAAATACTGCCAGAGTCAGAGGACAAGAGAATCCTTTGATATGATTCATGCACATCACCTTTCCAGGGCACAGAATAGTATATAAAATGGCAAAGAGTGAATCTAGAGGAGCAATAAACTGTGATAACAAATGATAACTAACACAAACATCCTACCATTATTATACTTGTTTTGTGTTTCTCAAACTTCTAGCACATTGTAAAGCTGACTGACAATTTGCAGAACCAAAATGGCAGAACCGTAAACACTAAATGTTGCAAGTAGCTGCTATAGTCACTTTTCAAAGAAAATCCTCTGATTTTTCCACATACATTTCACTCAACGTTACTTTAATTATTCATCACAATATTTGGTTGCAGGTAACCAAATATAGAATCATCATTAGAAATATTATCATTAAAATGCAAAGAATAAAACTTTGGAGTGTTTAGCCGTGATTTGATAAATGGGTGGCATGTGGTAAGATCTGACTAGGATAATTCGCTATTTCATCTAAAATCAGTTTTGTAACTTCTTGCATTCACTTATTCTTTTAGGAAGGAGTCTTTTGGTTTGGAAATTTTACTTATCTCAAGAAAAATGTTTTATTTTTATTTCCATATTTTCTGTCATTTAAATTTCAATTAAGGCTACTAAACCCCTACCAAAAGACTTTCTCCTAGCACTCTAGCTCTCTGCCTACTTGTGACAAACTGTATTAGGGCAGATCTCAGGTATCTGAGGGAGCAATACCCAAAATAACATTTTCAGTTAAGGTTCAAATGGAACTGATCTGAATTAAAGCTCGTTGAATTATACGATGGTAAAGAAAAATATTTCAGCTGGTAAAAACTTTGGGATTGCAAGATGCTACAATACTGTGGATGAATGTCAAAAATCATCTGAATAAATGCTGTTGAACATCAAAGTCACTTGGATTGTCAACTGCTTTGGGAGAATATTTAAAAAAATCTGATTAATTTCAACCTGGGTTCAAGTTTAAAAAACTCTGGCAGAGCTAAGAAAGGAAGAACAGAAGTTGCATGGTCATCCTTTGACCCAAGATGCTAAAGCTTATTTAAAAATCCCAAGGTTTCCAAAGCTAAAGATGATATTTAAGGTTGAGTACTGCACTGTAAATTATATTTATTTTTTCATAAACACATAAATGTTATCTCTGTTCATTTTAATTTAATGTGAGAACTTGATATTTTATGGCAGGGAGCTATTAAACATGAAATAATTATACTAAGATAGTGGAAGGATAATTGATAGAAATGATAAGTGACAAGGTATACTGGTTTAAGCATTTATTGATTAGTTTGATATTATGTCCACTTACTTGATACATGCATGAGGTAAAACCAGGGCAGTTTTTCTTAATAGTTTGCTTTTCTTTCCCTTGGGCTGCCATTTCTTCTGTTATCAAGAAAATTATGTCCTCTACAGCTCCTTATAACTCGGTTTCAAGTCTCTTCTAAGCATTTAGGGACACCATAATAATGAGATTTATTTTCAAATTCCAAATGTCTACTTCATCTCTGAGTAAAACAGTGCTCATCTCTCGACTTTCACACTATTCAAAATAAATTCCTACATTAAATATTTATAGTGTTTACTATGTACCAGTTTATGAGCACTGAAGATAGAGAGGTGAGCATTACAGGAAAGACACCTGATCCCACATAGCATATATTTGAATGTCAGGAAACAGGCAATAAACAAATAGATGAGGGGATCCAAGATGGCCAAATAAGAACAGCTCTGGATGGCAGTTCCCAGTGAAAATGAAGAGGGTGAGTGATCACCACATTTCCAAATGAATTTTTACTGCCCACAGACCAGGAGATTCCCAGGTGGAAAAGTATCAGGAGTCTCCAGCATGGTTGTTTCAGCTGGTGCAGTGGGTCTCTGCACAAAAACTCACTCAAATTTGGGCTCCATTTCAACTGGAGACTGGGACGCCTGGGAGACAGAGTCACCCATTCAACTGACAAAAAGGGGACTGAAACAGGGAACCAGGTGATCTGGCTCAGGCGGTTCCAACCCAACAAAGACCAGCAATCTGAAACACTCTGGACTGAGAGTTTCACAGCAAGCACAGCTGGACCCGGGATGGTCCAGCTCTGTGAGGGGAAGGGCGTCTGCCATTACCAAGGCAGTCCACCACTACCAAGGCAGTCTGTCACTACTGAGGCAGTCTACCATTACTTAGGCAGTCCTCCATTACTGAGGCAGACCACCATTATGGAGGCAGTTCTAACTATACCCCTATAAACAAAACTGCAAGAAAGTTCACGCAGCAGCTGGGCAGAGCCTATGGCAGCTCAGCAATGCCTCTGCTGGCAGACTGTGACTAGGCTATCTCCTCGCTTGGCAGAGCATCTCTGAAAAAAGGCAGCAGCATGACAGGAACTTATAATAAAGCCCCACCTTAACAGGACAGAGCACGTGGGGGAAAAAAAGGCAGTTATGAGTTAAACGTACCTGCCTAGCAGACCTGAACAGAAAAAAAGGAGCTCACAGCTCAGTACTTGAGCTCCTACTAGGGACAGACTGTCTCCTCATGCAGCTCCCTGTCCCCTGTATATAGAAAGAGTCACCTCATAAAGGAGAGCTCAGGCTGACATCTGGCAGGTATCCTTCTGGAACATAGATAGTAGAAGAAACTGGCAGCAACCTTTACTGTTCTGCAGCTGCTGCAGGTAATCCCCAGGCAAGCAGAGTCTGGAGTGGACCTCCAGCAGCCCTACAGCAGGGGGGGCCTGACTGTTAGAAGGAAAAATAAGAAACAGAAAGAAATAAATTCATCATCAACAAACAGGACATCCACTCAGAGACCTCATCTGAAAGTCAACAACTACAAAGACCACAGGTACACAAGACCACAAAGATGGGAAGAAACCAGTGTGAAAAGGATGAAAACACCCAAAACCAGAACGCCTCTCCTCCTCCCAGGCATCACAACTCCTCACCAGCAAGGGAACAAGGCTGGATGGAGAATAAGTCTGATGAATTGACAGAAACAGGCTTCAGAAGGTGGGTAATAACAAACTTCTCTGAGCTAAAAGAACATGTTCTAACCCAATGCAAAGAAACTAAGAATCCTGAAAAAAGAGTTGAGGAAATGCTAATGAGAATAAACAACTTAGAGAGGAATATAAATGAATTGATGGAGCTGAAAAACACAACACGAGAACTTCGTGAAGCATACACAAGTTTCAATAGCTGAATTGACCAAGCAGAAGAAAGGATATCAGAGATTGAAGATCAACTCAATGAAATAAAATGAGAAGGAAAGACTAGAGGAAAAAGAGTGAAAAAACGAATAAAGCCTCCAAGAAATAAGGGATTATGTGAAAAGACCTAACCTATGTTTGATAGGTGTACCTGAATGTGATGGAGAGAATTAATCCAAGCTGGAAAGCACTCTTCAGGATAATATCCAGTAGAATTTCCCCAACCTAGCAAGGCAGGCCAATATTCAAGTCCAGAAAATACAAAGAACACCACAAAAATATTCCTCAAGAAGAGCAACCCCAAGGCACATAATCATCAGATTCAACAGGGTTGAAATGAAGGAAAAAATGCTAAGGGCAGCCAGAGAGAAAGTTCTGTTTACCCACAAAAGGAAGTCCATTAGACTCACAGAGGATCTCTCAGCAGAAACCCTACAAGCCAGAAGAGAGTGGGAGCCAATATTCAACATCTTTAAAGAAAATAGATTTAAACCCAGAAACTCATATCTAGCCAAATTAAACTTCATAAGTGAAGGAGAAATAAAATCCTTTATGAACAAGCAATTGCTCAGAGATTTCATCACCACCAGGCCTGCTTCAAAAGAGCTAATGAAGGAAGCTCTAAACAGAAAGGGACAACCAGTACCAGCCACTACAAAAATGTACCAAATGGTAAAGAGCACACACACAATGAAGAAACTGCATCAACGAATGGGCAAAACAACCAACTAGCATGAAAATGGCAGGATCCAATTTACACATAACAATACTAACCTTAAATGTAAATGGGCTAAATGCCACAATCAAGAGACACAGACTGGCAAATTGGATAAAAAGTCAAAACCCATTGGTGTGATGTATCCAGAAAACCCATCTCACATGCAAGGATACACATAGGCTCAAAATAAAGGGATGGACGAATATTTACCAAGCAAATGGAGAGCCAAAAAAAAAAAAGCAATAGTTGCAATCCTAGTCTCTGATGAAAACAACTTTAAACCAACAAAGATCAAAAGAGACAAAGAAGGGCATTACATAATGGTAAAAGGATAAATGCATCAAGAACAGCTAATGATCCTAAATATATACACACCCAATGCAGGAGCACCGAGATACATAAAGCAAGTTCTTAATGACCTACAGAGAGACTTAGACTCCCACACAATATTAGTGGGAGACTTTAACACTCCAGTGTCAATATTAGACAGATCAATGAGACAGAAAATTAACAAGGATATCCAGGACTTGAACTCAGACCTGGACCAAGCAAACCTAATAGACATTTACAGAACTCTCCACCCTAAATCCACAGAATATACATTCTTCTCAGCACCTCATCACACCTACTCTAAAATTGACCACATAATTGGAAGTAAATCACTCCTCAGTAAATGCAAAAGAACAGAAATCATAACAGTCTCTAAGACCACAGTGCAATCAAGTTAGAACTCAGAATTCAGAAACTAACTCAGAACCACACAACTTCATGGAAACTGAACAACTGGCTCCTGAATGTTGACTGGATAAACAGTGAAATGAAGGCAGAAATAAATATGTTCTTCCAAACCAATGAGAACAAAGACACAACATACCAGAATCTCTGGGACACATTTAAAGCAGTGTCTAGAAGAAAATTTATAGCAATAAATGCCCACACAAGAAGCAAGGAAAGATCTAAAATTGACACTCTATCATCAAAATTGAAAGAGCTAGAGAAGCAAGATCAAAAATCTCAAAAGCTAGCAGAAGACAAGAAATAACTAAGATCAGAGCAGAACTGAAGGAGGTAGAGACATAAAAAGCCCTTCAAGAAATCAATAAATACAGGAGCTGTTTTTTTGAAAATATCAACAAAATAGACCACTAGCCAGATTAATAAAACAGAAAAGAGAGAATAATCAAATAGGGGCAATAAAAATGATAAAGGGGATATCACCACAGATTCTGCAGATATACAAACCAACATCAGCGATTACTACAAACAACTCTATGTACAGAAAGCAGTAAACCTAGAAGAAATGTATAAATTTCTAGACACATGCATCCTCTCAAGCCTATACCAGGAAGAAGTTGAAACCCTGAATAGGCCAATAACAAGGGCTGAAGTTGAGGCAGCAATTAAGAGCCTACCAGCCAAAAAAAGCCCAGGACCAGATAGGTTCACAGCCGAATTCTACCAGACATACAAAGAGGACCTGGTACCATTCCTTCTGAAACTATTCCAAATAATCCAAAAAGAGGGAATCCTCCCCAAATCATTTTATGAGAGAAACATCATCCTGATACCAAAATCTGGCAGAGACTCAACAAGAAAAGAAAACTTCAGGCCAATATCCATGATGAACATAGATGCAAAAATCTTCAATAAAATACTGGCAAACCGATTGCAACAGTACATCAAAAAGCTTATTCATTACGATTAAGTAGGCTTCATCCTGGGGATGCAAGGCTGGTTCAACATACTCAAGTCTATAAACATAATTCACTGCATAAACAGAACCAAAGGCAAAACCACATGATTATCTCAATAGATGCAGAGAAAGCCCTCGACAAAATTCAGCAGCCCTTTGTGCTAAAAACTCTCAATAAAATAGGTATTGAAGGAACATATCTCAAAATAATAAAAGCTATTTACGACAAACCCACAGCCAATATCATACTGAATGGGCAAAAACTGAAAGCATTCCCTTTGAAATCTGGCTCTAGACAAGGATGCCCTCTCTCACCACTCCTATTCAATATAGAATTGGAAGTTCTAGCTAGAGCAATCAGGCAAGAAAAAGAAATAAAGGGTATTCAATTAGGAAATGAGGAAGTTAAATTGTCTCTATTTGCAGATGGCATGATTGTATATCTAGAAGACCCCATCATCTCAGCCCCAAATCTCTTGAAACTGATAAGCAACTTCAGCAAAGTCTCAGGATACCAAATCAATGTGCAAAAACCACAAGCATTCCTGTACACCAATAACAGACTTAAAGAGAGCTAAATCAAGAATGAATTGCCATTCACAATTGCTACAAAGAGAATACACGTAACAAAGGATGTAAAGGACCTCTTCAAGGAGAACAACAAACCACTCCTTAACGAAATAAAGAGGACACAAACAGATGGAGAAATATTCCATGCTTATGGTTAGGAAGAATCAAGATCATGAAAATGGCCATACTGCCCAAAGTAATTTATAGATTCAACACTTTCCCAATCAAGCTACCAATGCCCTTCACAGAACTGGATAAAACCACCTTAAAGTTCATATGGAATTAAAAGAGAGCCCACATAGCCAAGTCAATACTAAGTAAAAAGAACAAAGCTGGAGGCATCACGCTACCTGACTTCAAACTATACTACAAGGCTACAATAATCAAAACAGCGTGGTACTGGTACCAAAGCAGAGACATAGACCAATGGAACAGAATAGAGGCCTCAGAGGCAATGCCACACATCTACAACCATCTGATCTTTGACAAACCTGACAAAAGCAATGGGAAAAGGATTCCCTGTTTAATAAATGGTGTTGGGAAAACTGGCTAGCCATGTGCAGAAAGCAGAAACTGGACCCCCTTCTGACACCTTACACTAAAATTAACTCCAGATGGGTTAAAGACTTAAACATAAGACCTAACACTGTAAAAACCCTAGAAGAAAACCTAGGCAAAACCATTCAGGACATAGGCATAGGCAAGGACTTCATGACTAAAACACCAAAAGCATTGGCAACAAAAGCCAAAATAGACAAATGGGAGCTAATCAAAGTCCACAGCTTCTGCACAGCAAAAGAAACAATCATTTGAGTGAACTGGCAACCAACAGAATGGGAAGAAATTTTTACAATCTACCCATCTGACAAAGGACTTATATCCAGAATCTACAAAGAACTAAAACAGATTTACAAGAAAAAAACAAGCCCATTCAAAAGTGGGTGAAGGATATGAACAGACACTTTGAAAGAAGACATATATGAGGCCAACAAACATATGAAAAAATGCTCATCATCACTGGTCATTAGAGAAATGCAAATCAAAACTACATTGAGATACCATCTCATGCCAGTTACAATGGCAATCATTAAAAAATCTGGAGACAACAGATGCTGGAGAGGATGTGGAGAAACAGAAACACTTTTACACTGTTGATGGGAGTGTAAATTAGTTCAACCATTGTGGAAGACAGTGTGGCGATTCCTCAAGGACCTAGAAATAGAAATTCCATTTGACCCAGCAATCGCATTACTTGGCATATATTGAAAGGATTACCAATCATTCTATTATAAGGACACATGCACAGGAATGTTCATTGCAGCACTGTTTACAATAGTAAAGACTTGGAACCAACCCAAATACCCATTGATGATAGACTGGACAGGGAAAATGTGGAACGTGTACACCATGGAATACTATACAGCCATAAAAAACGATGAGTTCGTGTCTTTTGTAGGGACACGGATGAACCTGGAAACCATCATTTTCAGCAAACTGACACAAGAACAGGAAAACAAACACTGCATGTTCTCACTCATATGCCTAGTTGAAAAATGAGACCACATGGACACAGGAAAGGGAGCATCACAAACTGAGGTCTTTGAGGGGGTACTGGTGGAGGGACAGTGGAGGGTAGGGAGTTGAGGAGGCATAACATGTGGAGAAATGCCAGATATACGTGATGGGGATGAAGGCAGCAAACCACATTTCCATGTATATACCTATGTAACAATCCTGCATGTTCTTCACATGTACCCCAGAACCTAAAATGCAATATATATATACATATACATATATTATTATATATATACATATATTATATATATATATAACAAAAAATAGATGAATGAGTTATTTTTATTATAACAAAAGAAAATATGTAATGATATTTAAGTATAATGAAGAAAGCAGTAGGATTATGTGATAAAGAGTAACCGTGTCTGTGAGTGTGGGAAGCAACTTTAAATTGAGTGGTCTTGGATGGCCTTTCTGAAGCGGTACATTTAAGTTGAAAATGGAATGACAAGTAAGAGGCAGATAAGAGGAAAAAATGTTCTAGCCAAATTGAAAAGCAAGTGCAAAGGCTCTGAAGTGGAAACATGGTTGATATGTTCATGGTAAGCAAGAAATGGTTGAATGCTTTAAAGAAACGTCTAAAGTAGTATTTTGTTTGAAACTTGAAAAATTGTATTGGTCTAAACTTGTGTTAGTAAATGGTTCCAGGGTATTTGGAAATTTAAAGTTTATTAATAAGAATTCTAACATGATAATGACTTTGAATGGATTGTTACCTAAATATATTTCAAATTATTAGAGAAAAAACATTTTCACAAATTAGGTCATTTAATTATTTTTTTAAGTAAGAAATTGGTCAACTTATGTTTATTGAACACACACAGTTGCTATGTGTATTGTGTGTAAGCTCTATGAGGAAAATACACAGTAGCATAAGATGACTTTTACGCTCAAGATGAGCAGAGCTCAGTTGCAGGGAAAAGGTATAGTCTAATTGAAAATAACTAATGATACAATGTCATACCTAAATGCAAATGAATTATGAGGTCATAAAGGGGAAGGAAAGATTATTTATGGATTACAGTGCCCAGAGTGGCTTCTTGGAAGAAATGGAATTTGAAGTGGCAGGAATAAGAATTAAGTGGCTAGAGACTGGTAGTTTGTGATAATGAACAGGAATGCTGGGGATCATGACATAGTCAAATGCTTCAAATGCTGTTTATTCCCTTTATTTCTTCTTCATATCATGAAGCTGAATAGAGTTTTAAAAATTGATTTTGCCTTTGGCATAATCAAAATATGTATCTGAGCATTAGAAAATAGTGAGTTTTTTTACTTACAGGAGTGATATCTTTCTATTATATTTATAAGGCTTCCTAACCTACTAGATAGCAGCTCACCACATGAAGAAAACTCTAGTCTTCAAGGTCTTAATTTTTTGTTTTGATGATGCTTAACTACTGCAAACAAATGAAACAACATAACTTCATTTGCTATTGACAAATAGAAGGCACATGATGTACTTATTAATATTTACCAATTGTTGATATTCATATGTACCAATTGTTGATATTTATCCCATTTCTTCTACAATGAAGGATATAATTCAGGATTACTGGTCTCCATGCATCACAGTCACACTTCGTAGTGTTTTCTAGGTAGTGTTCCTTGAAGGTGAATCAAGATTGTTGATGTATCCAGAGTTGCTAAATGCGTCTCAATGGAATCTGCTTGAAATTGAAAAAGGATGCAAGCAAATAAAGAAATCCAGCTTCACTGAGTCAGGTTCTTGTTTGTTGAGGATCAGTTTAGTAACTTTTTCTTCCTTTTATCATTGGATTGGTGTTTCTCTCTATTGGGGCCATAGCTGCTACAGACTGAGATGTTACATTGTGTGTGTGCATGCACATGTATTCTTGTGCATGTGTATAATTTCTTGAGGTCTTAGAGTGGTCTTGAAACTGGATAATAATTACAATTACTTGGAGTCTTTTACAAAATACAGATGCTTGGAATATACCATAAACCATTTAGATAAGAATCTCTGTGCTGGGACCCAGGCACCAGTATATTTTTAGAAAGCTCCAAGTGCTTCTAAAGTTTAGCAAGTTTTGTGATCCACTGACCTCTCATGGCCAGCAGTGAGAGTACGAATGCCTTAGTTTGTATGCATGTATTTCTGTTGGATGCTTTAAATGAAAGTCATTAACTGGAAAGCATTGCCAGAGTGTGGGTCATTGAGTTTAAAATCAAACAAAATGCATTTCTGGGTGAAGAAGAGTAAGGACATGAAGTCAACCAGGGTGATGTACATAGGTGTAGATACTATTTCAGATACAGAACAGATACGGACCCAAAGAAAGCTAGTACCCAGGTCACAACTGCAGAGACACATTTAAGAAGGACCAGTGACGTCAAAATGCCATTACACCAGGTATAAGTTGGTGTTGGCATTCAACCCCCTGTCCCTTGATTAAGTGGATGACTCTCATCTGGATAACAGGGCTAACAGGGTTGTATTAAGCTACTCCGTACATATGTGCTGAGAGTATCCAATGACACCATATTGTCTTGATTTCTTTGTGGAGTAAAGTTAATAATAATAATAACAATAATCCACATGTGAAAATCCTTTCTACCTGTCAAATGCCATGTCATAGCAAGGACTCATCTTCCTGCTCAGTACAGCTCGGTCACTATGTTGGTTGAGCTCTTTTTCAGAGTACTATAAGAGGTAAAGCAGTCACAGAAAGTACAGAATTTAAACTCAGGTATCAGATTTACCTGTGGCTACAACCTCTTACTTGCTGAGTGACATTGGCAGTGATACGGTTTGGCTGTGTTCCCATCCAAATCTCATCTTGAATTGTAGCTTCCATAATCCCCCTGTGTCATGGGAGGGACCTGGGGGGAGGTAATTGAATCATGGGGACAGGGTTTTCCTGTGCTGTTCTCATGATAATGAATAAGTCTCATGAGAGCTGATGATTTTATAAAGGACAGTTTCTCTGCACACATTCTCTTGCCTGCTGCCTTAGTTTGTATGCATGCATTTTAAAGTAAGACATGACTTTGCTCCTCTTTTGCTTTCTGCCATGATTCTGAGGCTTCTTCAGCCATGTGGAACTGTGAGTCCACTAAACCTCTTTATCTTTATAAATTACCCACTCTTGGGAGTGTCTTTTTTAGCAGTGTGAGAACTGATTAATACAGGCAGGCTCATTGACTTGTCTGAATCTGTTTCTCTAAAATGTGGACAATTATACAGCTTGACAATTACAGGTATTTTGATTATAAATTTATTCTATGAGTATTTATTGAGTAGCTACTATGGGTAAGGTACTGTTCTAGATCCTAGGGACAAAGCTAAGAACAAAACAGTCTCCAGGTCTCATAGATCTTACAGGAGTGTAGGGGAATAAAGACAGTAAACAAATTAAGAAGCAAAGACATAGTACGCTAGGTGGTCAATGGGGCTTTAGAGAAAAAGCAAGCAGAGTAAATAGATAGAAATTCTTGAGAAAATGTAGAGACGTTTTGTATCAGAAAAGCCTCATTGATTAGGTGATATTTGAGAAGAGTTCTGAAGGAGTTGGGCAACTAAGCCATATGAATATCAGTGACAAATTCACTACAAGCAGAAGACATAGCAAGTGCAAAGGCCTTGAGGTGGTATTGTATGTGGAATGATGGAGAAACACAAGAAGGCCGATATGGCTGGAGTGCAGTGAGAGAGAGGGAGACTCATAGATGAAGTTAGAATTACTAAGGAGGCCAGGTCATGGAGGTAGGTCTTCCCAAGCTTTAATGAGAGTGTGCAGTGGGGATTCAGACTTAGTATGTCTGGAATTCTGTATTTCTAATCCCTTCTAGGTGTACAGACCATACTCTGAATAGCAGTGGTAGAGGGCCATGTAACCAATTGTAAATAAAGATGTTAGCTTTTGCTCTGAGTAAGAAGGGAAACCCTAAGAAGGTTTTAAGCAGACTGGCCTTTAAAAGTGATCCCTTTGGCTGCTCAGATAATGAGGTATGGTCAAGGGCCCTGGCTGGCTTTGCAGACAGAATGGGTTTCAGTCCTAGTGCCATCACTTACTGTGTGTCTTTGGCAAGCTGCTTAAAACTTTTACTTTCTCCCACATTTTGTTGTGAAAAAAATGTTAAGCCTAGAGAAAAGGTAAAATAAAGTGTAATAAACACCCTTATGTCCCTTACTTAGACTAACTGATTGTTACTATTTTGCTATGTCTACTTTAGCTCATACTCTAAGTACATATTATTATTCTTATTTAAGAGGAGTACGGTTTTCATTTTTTGAGACCAACATCATCCTGATACCAAAACCAGGCAGAGACTAAACTAAAAAAGAAAACTTCAGGCCAATATCCATGATGAACATTGATGTAAAAACTTCAATAAAATACTGGCAAACAGACTGCAACAGCACAGAAAGAAGCTTATCCATCATGATCAAGTAGGCTTCATCCTGGGGATGCAAGACTGGTTCAACATATGCAAATCCATAAATGTAATCCATCACATAAACAGAACCAAAGACAAAAACCACATGATTATCTCAATAGATGCAGAGAAGGCCTTCAACAAAATTCAACAGCCCTTCATGCTAAGAATTCTCAATAAACTAGGTATTGATGGAACGTATCATAAAATACAAAAACTGTCTATGACAAACCTACAGCCAATATCATACTGAACGGTCAAAAGCTGGAAGAATTCCCTTTGAAATCAGGCATTAGACAAAGATGCCCTCTCTCACCACTCCTGCTCAATATAGTATTGGAAATTCTAGCCAGAACAATCAGGGAAGAAAAAGATATAAACAGTATTCAATTAGGAAAGAAGGAAGTCAAACTGTCTCTATTTGCAGATGACATGATTGTATATCTAGAAGACCCCATCGTCTCAGCCAAAAATTTTCTCAAACTGATAAAACTTGAGCAAAGTCTCAGGATACAAAATCAATGTGCAAAAATCACAAGCATTCCTATATACCAATAACAGACAAATAGCCAAATCAAGAGTGAACTCCCATTCACAGTTGCTACAAAGAGAACAAAATACCTAGGAATACAACTAACAAAGAATGTAAAAGACCTCTTCAAGGAGAACTACAAACCACTGCTCAATGAAATAAGAGAGGACACAAACAGATGGAAAAACACTCCATGCTCATGATTAGGAAGAATTAATATCGTAAAAATGACCATACTGCCCAAAGTAATCTATACATTCAACACTATTCCCATCAAGTTACCAATGACCTTCACAGAACTAGAATAAACCACTTTAAACTTCATATGGAATCACAAGAGAGCCCACATAGCGAAGACAATCCTAAGCAAAAAGAGCAAAGCTGGAGGCATCACATTGCCGGACTTCAAACTATACTACAAGACTACAGTAATCAAAACAGCATGGTACTGGTACAAAAACAGAGATATAGGCCAATGGAACAGAACAGAGGCCCCAGAAGAAACACCACACATCTACAACCATCTGATCTTTGACAAACCCAGCAAAAACAAGCAATGGGGAAAAGACTCCATGTTTAATAAATGGTGTTGGGAAAACTGGCTAGCCATGTACAGAAAACAGAAACTGGACCCCTACCTGTCACCTTACACTAAAATTAACTCCAGATGGATCAAAGATTTAAACATAAAACCTAACACCATAAAAACACTAGAAGAAAACGTAGGCAAAACCATCCAGGACATAGGCATAGGCGAGGACTTCATGACTAAAACACCAAAAGCAATGGCAATAAAAGCCAAGTTAGACAAATGGGATCTAATTAAAATTCAGAGCTTCTGTACAGCAAAAGAAACCATCATTAGAGCGAATTGGCAACCAACAGAATGAGAAAAAATTTTTGCAATCTACCCGTCTGACAAAGGGAGAATATCCAGAATCTACAAAGAACTAAAACAGATATACAAGAAAAAAACAAATAACCCTATTTAAAAGTGGGCGAAGGATATGAACAGACACGTTTCAAAAGAAGACATATATGAGTCCAACAAATATATGAAAAAATGCTCATCATCACTGGTCATTAGAGAAATGCAAATCGAAACCACATTGAGATATCATCTCGTGCAACTTAGAATGGCAATCATTAAAAAATCTGGAGACAACAAGTGCTGGAGAGGATGTGGAGAAATAGGAACACTCTTACACAGTTGGTGGGAGTGTAAATTATTTCAACCACTGTGGAAGACAGTGTGGCGATTTCTCAAGGATCTAGAAATAGAAATTCCATTTGACCCAGCAATCCCATTACTGGGCATATACCCAAAGAACTATAAATCGTTCTACTATAAAGACACATGCACACATATGTTTATTGCAGCCCTGTGTACAATAGCAAAGACCTGGACCCAACCCAAACGCCCATCAATGATAGACTGGACAAAGAAAATGTGGTACATATACACCATGGAATACTATGCAGCCATTAAAAACGATGAGTTTTTGTACTTTGTAGGGACTTGGATGAATTTGGAAACCATCATTCTCAGCAAACTGACACAAGAACAGAAAGACAAACACCGCATGTTCTCACTCATAGGTGGGCGTTGAACAATGAGAACACGTGGATTCAGGGAGAGGAGAATCACACACTGGGGGCAGTTGTGGGGGGTAGGGCAGAGACAGTGGAGGGTGGGTAGGGAGGGGAGGGTGGGAAGGGATAAC